>JAQFVV010006481.1:773999-834381 GCA_028023455.1 Epiperipatus broadwayi | reverse complement strand
ATCAATTTTTATTAATTTGTCACCTGGCTGTATTTCCAAGCTTAAAACCCGCTAAGACCATGCTGGTGTACAGTACTATATTTTGAATGAATTTTTTTACTGGTTTTGTCATATTTAGGTAAAATTAGCTAAATTCTACTGAACTGCAATGTTAAAGTATTCAAATTCATCAATTTTTAAAAATTTGTAACCAGGCTTCATTTCCAAGCTTAAAACGCGCTATGAACATGCTGGTATACAGTAATATATTTTTAATGAATTTTTTCACTGATTTTGTCATATTTCGGTAGAATTAGCTAAATTATACTGAACTGCAATGTTAAAGTATTCAAATTCATCAATTTTTAAAAATTTGTAACCAGGCTTCATTTCCAAGCTTAAAACGCGCTATGAACATGCTGGTATACAGTAATATATTTTTAATAAATTTTTTCACTGATTTTGTCATATATTTTTTGAGTGCTCCTTCTTACAGGAACTGAGACTATTTATAATTGGGTGCATTCCAGATAACAATAAAATTGTATTGTCTATTAGTAAAGCTGTCAAAAATGGAAAGTTCTCTGTCATTAGGATGGCAATATTTCTTTTATTTGCTGTGTGGCTTACAAGATGTAAGATTATATTTCATGACATAGGAAGTAGAATTAAAAATATTTTCATCTCTATTATTAATAATATAAAAAACAGAGATAGACTTTTTACTGAAGAAAAATTACATCATGAAACATGGTCATTGGGTAACTTCCCTGATAATGTTTCGTCAACCTCTGCAAACAACAATGCTGCAATATTTTATGTAGACTTTTAGTTTCTTCATGCTGTAAATTTGTTTGTTTTTATCAATAAATTTTCTTGAAACATTATCTAAATTATCCTGAACTGCAATGTTAAAGTATTCAAATTCATCAATTTTTATTAATTTGTCACCTGGCTGTATTTCCAAGCTTAAAACAAGCTTTGAATATGCTGGTGTACAATACTATATTTTAAATGAATTTTTTTACTGGTTTTGTCATATTTAGGTAGAATTAGCTAAATTATACTGAACTACAATGTTAAAGTATTCAAATTCATCAATTTTTAAAAATTTGTAACCAGGCTGTATTTCCAAGCTTAAAACGCGCTATGAACATGGTGGTAAACAGTAATATATTTTTAATGAATTTTTTTACTGGTTTTGTCATATTTAGGTAAAATTAGCTAAATTATACTGAACTGCAATGTTAAAGTATTCAAATTCATCAATTTTTAGGAATGTGTAATTTGGCTGTATTTCCAAGCTTAAAACCCGCTAAGACCATGCTGGTGTACAGTACTATATTTTGAATGAATTTTTTTACTGGTTTTGTCATATTTAGGTAAAATTAGCTAAATTATACTGAACTGCAATGTTAAAGTATTCAAATTCATCAATTTTTAAAAATTTGTAACCAGGCTGTATTTCCAAGCTTAAAACGCGCTATGAACATGCTGGTATACAGTAATATATTTTTAATGAATTTTTTTACTGGTTTTGTCATATTTAGGTAAAATTAGCTAAATTATACTGAACTGCAATGTTAAAGTATTCAAATTCATCAATTTTTAGGAATGTGTAATTTGGCTGTATTTCCAAGCTTAAAACCCGCTAAGACCATGCTGGTGTACAGTACTATATTTTGAATGAATTTTTTTACTGGTTTTGTCATATTTAGGTAAAATTAGCTAAATTATACTGAACTGCAATGTTAAAGTATTCAAATTCATCAATTTTTATGTGTAATTGGTGTATTTCCAAGCTTAAAACCCATTTTGAATGAATTTTTTTACTGGTTTTGTCATATTTAGGTAAAATTAGCTAAATTATACTGAACTGCAATGTTAAAGTATTCAAATTCATCAATTTTTAAAAATTTGTAACCAGGCTTCATTTCCAAGCTTAAAACGCGCTATGAACATGCTGGTATACAGTAATATATTTTTAATGAATTTTTTCACTGATTTTGTCATATTTCGGTAGAATTAGCTAAATTATACTGAACTGCAATGTTAAAGTATTCAAATTCATCAATTTTTAGGAATGTGTAATTTGGCTGTATTTCCAAGCTTAAAACCCGCTAAGACCATGCTGGTGTACAGTACTATATTTTGAATGAATTTTTTTACTGGTTTTGTCATATTTAGGTAAAATTAGCTAAATTATACTGAACTGCAATGTTAAAGTATTCAAATTCATCAATTTTTAAAAATTTGTAACCAGGCTGTATTTCCAAGCTTAAAACGCGCTATGAACATGCTGGTATACAGTAATATATTTTTAATGAATTTTTTTACTGGTTTTGTCATATTTAGGTAAAATTAGCTAAATTATACTGAACTGCAATGTTAAAGTATTCAAATTCATCAATTTTTAGGAATGTGTAATTTGGCTGTATTTCCAAGCTTAAAACCCGCTAAGAACATGCTGGTGTACAGTACTATATTTTGAATGAATTTTTTTACTGGTTTTGTCATATTTAGGTAAAATTAGCTAAATTATACTGAACTGCAATGTTAAAGTATTCAAATTCATCAATTTTTAGGAATGTGTAATTTGGCTGTATTTCCAAGCTTAAAACCCGCTAAGAACATGCTGGTGTACAGTAATATATTTTTAATGAATTTTTTTACTGATTTTGTCATATTTCGGTAGAATTAGCTAAATTATACTGAACTGCAATGTTAAAGTATTCAAATTCATCAATTTTTAAAAATTTGTAACCAGGCTGTATTTCCAAGCTTAAAACGCGCTATGAACATGCTGGTATACAGTAATATATTTTTAATAAATTTTTTCACTGATTTTGTCATATATTTTTTGAGTGCTCCTTCTTACAGGAACTGAGACTATTTATAATTGGGTGCATTCCAGATAACAATAAAATTGTATTGTCTATTAGTAAAGCTGTCAAAAATGGAAAGTTCTCTGTCATTAGGATGGCAATATTTCTTTTATTTGCTGTGTGGCTTACAAGATGTAAGATTATATTTCATGACATAGGAAGTAGAATTAAAAATATTTTCATCTCTATTATTAATAATATAAAAAAAGAGATAGACTTTTTACTGAAGAAAAATTACATCATGAAACATGGTCATTGGGTAACTTCCCTGATAATGTTTCGTCAACCTCTGCAAACAACAATGCTGCAATATTTTATGTAGACTTTTAGTTTCTTCATGCTGTAAATTTGTTTGTTTTTATCAATAAATTTTCTTGAAACATTATCTAAATTACCCTAAACTGCAATGTTAAAGTATTCAAATTCATCAATTTTTATTAATTTGTCACCTGGCTGTATTTCCAAGCTTAAAACAAGCTATGAACATGCTGGTATACAGTAATATATTTTTAATGAATTTTTACTGATTTTGTCATATTTCGGTAGAATTAGCTTAATTATACTGAACTGCAATGTTAAAGTATTCAAATTCATCAATTTTTATGAATTTGTCACCTGGCTGTATTTCCAAGCTTAAAACGCGCTTTGAACATGCTGGTGTACAGTACTATATTTTGAATGAATTTTTTTACTGGTTTTGTCATATTTAGGTAAAATTAGCTAAATTATACTGAACTGCAATGTTAAAGTATTCAAATTCATCAATTTTTAAAAATTTGTAACCAGGCTGTATTTCCAAGCTTAAAACGCGCTATGAACATGGTGGTAAACAGTAATATATTTTTAATGAATTTTTTTACTGGTTTTGTCATATTTAGGTAAAATTAGCTAAATTATACTGAACTGCAATGTTAAAGTATTCAAATTCATCAATTTTTAGGAATGTGTAATTTGGCTGTATTTCCAAGCTTAAAACCCGCTAAGACCATGCTGGTGTACAGTACTATATTTTGAATGAATTTTTTTACTGGTTTTGTCATATTTAGGTAAAATTAGCTAAATTATACTGAACTGCAATGTTAAAGTATTCAAATTCATCAATTTTTAAAAATTTGTAACCAGGCTGTATTTCCAAGCTTAAAACGAGCTATGAACATGCTGGTATACAATACTATATTTTAAATGAATTTTTTTACTGGTTTTGTCATATTTAGGTAGAATTAGCTAAATTATACTGAACTGCAATGTTAAAGTATTCAAATTCATCAATTTTTAGGAATGTGTAATTTGGCTGTATTTCCAAGCTTAAAACCCGCTAAGACCATGCTGGTGTACAGTACTATATTTTGAATGAATTTTTTTACTGGTTTTGTCATATTTAGGTAAAATTAGCTAAATTCTACTGAACTGCAATGTTAAAGTATTCAAATTCATCAATTTTTAAAAATTTGTAACCAGGCTGTATTTCCAAGCTTAAAACGCGCTATGAACATGCTGGTATACAGTAATATATTTTTAATGAATTTTTTCACTGATTTTGTCATATTTCGGTAGAATTAGCTAAATTATACTGAACTGCAATGTTAAAGTATTTAAATTCATCAATTTTTATGAATTTGTCACCTGGCTGTATTTCCAAGCTTAAAACAAGCTATGAACATGCTGGTATACAGTAATATATTTTTAATGAATTTTTTCACTGATTTTGTCATATTTCGATAGAATTAGCTAAATTATACTGAACTGCAATGTTAAAGTATTCAAATTCATCAATTTTTAGGAATGTGTAATTTGGCTGTATTTCCAAGCTTAAAACCCGCTAAGAACATGCTGGTGTACAGTACTATATTTTGAATGAATTTTTTTACTGGTTTTGTCATATTTAGGTAAAATTAGCTAAATTATACTGAACTGCAATGTTAAAGTATTCAAATTCATCAATTTTTAAAAATTTGTAACCAGGCTGTATTTCCAAGCTTAAAACGCGCTAAGAACATGCTGTTGTACAGTAATATATTTTTAATGAATTTTTTCACTGATTTTGTCATATTTCGGTAGAATTAGCTAAATTATACTGAACTGCAATGTTAAAGTATTCAAATTCATCAATTTTTAAAAATTTGTAACCAGGCTGTATTTCCAAGCTTAAAACGCGCTATGAACATGGTGGTAAACAGTAATATATTTTTAATAAATTTTTTCACTGATTTTGTCATATATTTTTTGAGTGCTCCTTCTTACAGGAACTGAGACTATTTATAATTGGGTGCATTCCAGATAACAATAAAATTGTATTGTCTATTAGTAAAGCTGTCAAAAATGGAAAGTTCTCTGTCATTAGGATGGCAATATTTCTTTTATTTGCTGTGTGGCTTACAAGATGTAAGATTATATTTCATGACATAGGAAGTAGAATTAAAAATATTTTCATCTCTATTATTAATAATATAAAAAACAGAGATAGACTTTTTACTGAAGAAAAATTACATCATGAAACATGGTCATTGGGTAACTTCCCTGATAATGTTTCGTCAACCTCTGCAAACAACAATGCTGCAATATTTTATGTAGACTTTTAGTTTCTTCATGCTGTAAATTTGTTTGTTTTTATCAATAAATTTTCTTGAAACATTATCTAAATTACCCTAAACTGCAATGTTAAAGTATTCAAATTCATCAATTTTTATTAATTTGTCACCTGGCTGTATTTCCAAGCTTAAAACAAGCTTTGAATATGCTGGTGTACAATACTATATTTTGAATGAATTTTTTTACTGGTTTTGTCATATTTCGGTAGAATTATCTAAATTATCCTGAACTGCAATGTTAAAGTATTCAAATTCATCAATTTTTATTAATTTGTCACCTGGCTGTATTTCCAAGCTTAAAACAAGCTTTGAATATGCTGGTGTACAATACTATATTTTAAATGAATTTTTTTACTGGTTTTGTCATATTTAGGTAGAATTAGCTAAATTATACTGAACTGCAATGTTAAAGTATTCAAATTCATCAATTTTTAAAAATTTGTAACCAGGCTGTATTTCCAAGCTTAAAACGCGCTATGAACATGGTGGTAAACAGTAATATATTTTTAATGAATTTTTTCACTGATTTTGTCATATTTCGGTAGAATTAGCTAAATTATACTGAACTGCAATGTTAAAGTATTCAAATTCATCAATTTTTAAGAATGTGTAACTTGGCTGTATTTCCAAGCTTAAAACCCGCTAAGACCATGCTGGTGTACAGTACTATATTTTGAATGAATTTTTTTACTGGTTTTGTCATATTTAGGTAAAATTAGCTAAATTATACTGAACTGCAATGTTAAAGTATTCAAATTCATCAATTTTTAAGAATGTGTAACTTGGCTGTATTTCCAAGCTTAAAACCCGCTAAGACCATGCTGGTGTACAGTACTATATTTTGAATGAATTTTTTTACTGGTTTTGTCATATTTAGGTAAAATTAGCTAAATTCTACTGAACTGCAATGTTAAAGTATTTAAATTCATCAATTTTTAAAAATTTGTAACCAGGCTTCATTTCCAAGCTTAAAACGCGCTATGAACATGCTGGTATACAGTAATATATTTTTAATGAATTTTTTCACTGATTTTGTCATATTTCGATAGAATTAGCTAAATTATACTGAACTGCAATGTTAAAGTATTCAAATTCATCAATTTTTAGGAATGTGTAATTTGGCTGTATTTCCAAGCTTAAAACCCGCTAAGACCATGCTGGTGTACAGTACTATATTTTGAATGAATTTTTTTACTGGTTTTGTCATATTTAGGTAAAATTAGCTAAATTATACTGAACTGCAATGTTAAAGTATTCAAATTCATCAATTTTTATTAATTTGTCACCTGGCTGTATTTCCAAGCTTAAAACAAGCTTTGAATATGCTGGTGTACAATACTATATTTTAAATGAATTTTTTTACTGGTTTTGTCATATTTAGGTAGAATTAGCTAAATTATACTGAACTACAATGTTAAAGTATTCAAATTCATCAATTTTTAAAAATTTGTAACCAGGCTGTATTTCCAAGCTTAAAACGCGCTATGAACATGGTGGTAAACAGTAATATATTTTTAATAAATTTTTTCACTGATTTTGTCATATTTCGGTAAAATTAGCTAAATTATACTGAACTGCAATGTTAAAGTATTCAAATTCATCAATTTTTAGGAATGTGTAACTTGGCTGTATTTCCAAGCTTAAAACCCGCTAAGACCATGCTGGTGTACAGTACTATATTTTGAATGAATTTTTTTACTGGTTTTGTCATATTTAGGTAAAATTAGCTAAATTCTACTGAACTGCAATGTTAAAGTATTTAAATTCATCAATTTTTAAAAATTTGTAACCAGGCTTCATTTCCAAGCTTAAAACGCGCTATGAACATGCTGGTATACAGTAATATATGTTTAATGAATTTTTTCACTGATTTTGTCATATTTCGGTAGAATTAGCTTAATTGTACTGAACTGCAATGTTAAAGTATTTAAATTCATCAATTTTTATGAATTTGTCACCTGGCTGTATTTCCAAGCTTAAAACAAGCTATGAACATGCTGGTATACAGTAATATATTTTTAATGAATTTTTTCACTGATTTGGTCATATTTCGATAGAATTAGCTAAATTATACTGAACTGCAATGTTAAAGTATTCAAATTCATCAATTTTTAGGAGTGTGTAATTTGGCTGTATTTCCAAGCTTAAAACCCGCTAAGAACATGCTGGTGTACAGTACTATATTTTGAATGAATTTTTTTACTGCTTTTGTCATATTTAGGTAAAATTAGCTAAATTATACTGAACTGCAATGTTAAAGTATTCAAATTCATCAATTTTTAGGAATGTGTAATTTGGCTGTATTTCCAAGCTTAAAACCCGCTAAGACCATGCTGTTGTACAGTAATATACTTTTAATGAATTTTTTCACTGATTTTGTCATATTTCGGTAGAATTAGCTAAATTATACTGAACTGCAATGTTAAAGTATTCAAATTCATCAATTTTTAAAAATTTGTAACCAGGCTTCATTTCCAAGCTTAAAACGCGCTATGAACATGCTGGTATACAGTAATATATTTTTAATAAATTTATTCACTGATTTTGTCATATATTTTTTGAGTGCTCCTTCTTACAGGAACTGAGACTATTTATAATTGGGTGCATTCCAGATAACAATAAAATTGTATTGTCTATTAGTAAAGCTGTCAAAAATGGAAAGTTCTCTGTCATTAGGATGGCAATATTTCTTTTATTTGCTGTGTGGCTTACAAGATGTAAGATTATATTTCATGACATAGGAAGTAGAATTAAAAATATTTTCATCTCTATTATTAATAATATAAAAAACAGAGATAGACTTTTTACTGAAGAAAAATTACATCATGAAACATGGTCATTGGGTAACTTCCCTGATAATGTTTCGTCAACCTCTGCAAACAACAATGCTGCAATATTTTATGTAGACTTTTAGTTTCTTCATGCTGTAAATTTGTTTGTTTTTATCAATAAATTTTCTTGAAACATTATCTAAATTACCCTAAACTGCAATGTTAAAGTATTCAAATTCATCAATTTTTATTAATTTGTCACCTGGCTGTATTTCCAAGCTTAAAACAAGCTTTGAATATGCTGGTGTACAATACTATATTTAAAATGAATTTTTTTACTGGTTTTGTCATATTTAGGTAGAATTAGCTAAATTATACTGAACTACAATGTTAAAGTATTCAAATTCATCAATTTTTAAAAATTTGTAACCAGGCTGTATTTCCAAGCTTAAAACGCGCTATGAACATGGTGGTAAACAGTAATATATTTTTAATGAATTTTTTTACTTGTTTTGTCATATTTAGGTAAAATTAGCTAAATTATACTGAACTGCAATGTTAAAGTATTCAAATTCATCAATTTTTAGGAATGTGTAATTTGGCTGTATTTCCAAGCTTAAAACCCGCTAAGACCATGCTGGTGTACAGTACTATATTTTGAATGAATTTTTTTACTGGTTTTGTCATATTTAGGTAAAATTAGCTAAATTATACTGAACTGCAATGTTAAAGTATTCAAATTCATCAATTTTTAGGAATGTGTAATTTGGCTGTATTTCCAAGCTTAAAACCCACTAAGACCATGCTGGTGTACAGTACTATATTTTGAATGAATTTTTTTACTGGTTTTGTCATATTTAGGTAAAATTAGCTAAATTATACTGAACTGCAATGTTAAAGTATTCAAATTCATCAATTTTTAAAAATTTGTAACCAGGCTTCATTTCCAAGCTTAAAACGCGCTATGAACATGCTGGTATACAGTAATATATTTTTAATAAATTTTTTCACTGATTTTGTCATATTTCGGTAGAATTATCTAAATTATCCTGAACTGCAATGTTAAAGTATTCAAATTCATCAATTTTTATTAATTTGTCACCTGGCTGTATTTCCAAGCTTAAAACAAGCTTTGAATATGCTGGTGTACAATACTATATTTTAAATGAATTTTTTTACTGGTTTTGTCATATTTAGGTAGAATTAGCTAAATTATACTGAACTACAATGTTAAAGTATTCAAATTCATCAATTTTTAAAAATTTGTAACCAGGCTGTATTTCCAAGCTTAAAACGCGCTATGAACATGGTGGTAAACAGTAATATATTTTTAATAAATTTTTTTACTGGTTTTGTCATATTTAGGTAAAATTAGCTAAATTATACTGAACTGCAATGTTAAAGTATTCAAATTCATCAATTTTTAAAAATTTGTAATTTGGCTGTATTTCCAAGCTTAAAACGCGCTATGAACATGCTGGTGTACAGTACTATATTTTGAATGAATTTTTTTACTGGTTTTGTCATATTTAGGTAAAATTAGCTAAATTATACTGAACTGCAATGTTAAAGTATTCAAATTCATCAATTTTTAAAAATTTGTAACCAGGCTTCATTTCCAAGCTTAAAACGCGCTATGAACATGCTGGTATACAGTAATATATTTTTAATGAATTTTTTCACTGATTTTGTCATATTTCGGTAGAATTAGCTAAATTATACTGAACTGCAATGTTAAAGTATTCAAATTCATCAATTTTTAAAAATTTGTAACCAGGCTTCATTTCCAAGCTTAAAACGCGCTATGAACATGCTGGTATACAGTAATATATTTTTAATGAATTTTTTCACTGATTTGGTCAAATTTCGATAGAATTAGCTAAATTATACTGAACTGCAATGTTAAAGTATTCAAATTCATCAATTTTTAGGAATGTGTAATTTGGCTGTATTTCCAAGCTTAAAACCCGCTAAGACCATGCTGGTGTACAGTACTATATTTTGAATGAATTTTTTTACTGGTTTTGTCATATTTAGGTAAAATTAGCTAAATTATACTGAACTGCAATGTTAAAGTATTCAAATTCATCAATTTTTAGGAATGTGTAATTTGGCTGTATTTCCAAGCTTAAAACCCGCTAAGACCATGCTGGTGTACAGTACTATATTTTGAATGAATTTTTTTACTGGTTTTGTCATATTTAGGTAAAATTAGCTAAATTATACTGAACTGCAATGTTAAAGTATTCAAATTCATCATCAACCATTATCAATCCACTGCAGGATGAAGGTCTCTCCAAGTTTAATCCATCTTCTCCGATCTTTAGCTTCTCTTCTCCACAACACCCCTGCACATTTTATTATTTCATCCATCCATCTCACATGTGGTCTCTTTCTAGGTCTTTTACAATCTCTTGGAATCCAGTTTAAAATTTCAATTGTCCATCTATTATCATCTCTTCTAGCAATATGTCCAGCCCAACTCCATTTCAATGTTTTAATTTTTTCAATAAGATCAGTAACACCTGTTTGTTGTCTTACCCATACATTGCGTTTTCGATCTTTTCTTGTTACTCCCAACATACATCTCTCCATACTCCTTTGAGTGGTCTGAAGTCTCTGTATTGCTCTTCTATTAAGTGTCCAAGTCTCAGATCCATAAGTAAGAACTGGTAAAACACATTTGTTAAAAACCATCCTTTTCAAACACATAGGCATATTTCCTTTTAGTATCAAGTTATTTCTACCAAAAGCACCCCAAGTTTAATTCTATGATTAATTTCCTCCATTATGTTTCCATCTGTATTAATAATCTAACCAAGGTATTTGTAACTGTTAACTTCTTCTAATTCTTCATAATCAATCTTTATTTTCATATTTTGAGCAAATCGATTAAACATTACTTTAGTCTTTTTAACATTTATCTTTAGTCCTACTTTCCTACTTTCATCTGATAACTCCTGCAACATTTCCTGCAGCTCTGAAGCATTATTTGCAAAAACAACTACATCATCTGCGAAATCTAAATGACTTAAATTCTCTCCATTTACTTTCACGCCTTTAGTTTCCCATTTTAATCCACAAAATACTTCTTGCAGCATTGCTGTAAAGAGTTTTGGAGATATGGAGTCACCTTGTCTTACACCTTTCTCAATGTTGATTTTTCCAGTATCATTATGTAATCTAATTGTTGCTGTTGCATTTTTATAAATATTCTTTAAAATATGACAATATCCTGGACCTATACCTTGATGATCCAATGCTTTAATCACTGAAAAAATGTGTATAGAATCGAATGCCTTTTCATAATCTACAAATCCAAAACTTAATGACAACTCATATTCGTTTGTCCTTTCTATGACTTCTCTCAATACCTGGATATGATCTATTGTACTAAAACCACTTTTAAATCCAGCTTGTTCTCTTGGTTGGTGGAAATCCAAAGTTCTCTGTAGACGAGTTGTAATTATCTTGGTAAAAATTTTATATAAAACTGATAAAAGGCTGATAGGTCTGTAATTTCTAATATCTTCTTTATCACCTTTTTTAAATATTAATATTATTACTGCATTCTTCCAATCTTCTGGTACATCTTTATCATTTAGACATTTGGTATATAACTTTGCTAAAATTGTTTCTATTTCTTCACCTGCTTCTTTTAATATATCAATTTTAATTCCAACATTTCCTGGAGCCTTTCCTTTCTTCATACACTTAATTGCACTTCTCACTTCTTCATTTAAAATTCTGGGCAATTCGGAAGATGTAATAGATATAGGAGGTACTTGTTCTTTATTACTATATAATTCTTGATAAAAATTTTCTACCAATTTCATGATGTCATCTCTCTTTTTAGTAATAATTCCATCTTTTTTTCTTATTGCAGATATAAATTTCCTACCAATACCAAAATGTTGTTTAACATTTTTGAGACTTTTATTTTCTTCTACAGCTTTCCTTGCTATTTCACAGTTATACTTTCTTATACCATTTTCAACTCTTTTCCGTACCATTTTACAAAATTCGAGATATTTAAGCTATTTCACAGTTATACTTTCTTATATCATTTTCAACTCTTTTCCGTACCATTTTACAAAATTCGAGATATTCAATTCTTTTTAATACATCATTTTTGTATATCTTCATATTCCTTCTTTTCTTCATAAATTCTCTAGTCTCAGTAGAAATTTTATTAGTCAATTGCTGCTTTTTTCTACCAGCTATGTTTGTTGCAGTTTTTAAAAGTGTATCAGTTAATTTTATATTAATTTCATTCAAATCTGAATCATGTTCAAAATCTCCTAACACTTGAAACCTATTTGTAAGTTCTAATTTAAATTCATTAGAATGTTTCTGAAGATTAGAAATATCAACTGTAAATATTGTTTTTCTTAATAATTTTTGTCTCTCTAGTTTTACATTAACACGTAACTTACACCTTACTAATCGATGATCACTTCCTGTGTTAAATTTATTAAGAACATTACAATCTTGAAATATGTATTTTCTGTTAGTCAAAATATAATCCAATTCTGCTGTACCTTCATTTGGATGCTTCCATGTCCATTTCCTTTTAACATTTTTCTCAAAAAATGAATTCATAATATAAAGTTTTTCTTTTTCTGCAAACTCCACAAGTCTATGTCCTCTCTCATTTCTATTACCATAACCAAAATTACCTATAGCAATTTCATCTTTCATTTGTCTACCAATTCTAGCATTAAAGTCTCCCATAACAATTTTAAAATGTTGTTTACTCTGATCAAAAGCCTTTTGTACATCCATATAAAAATTTTCTACTACTTCATCACTATGAGAACTTGTTGGGGCATAAACCTGAATTATCTGCATTTGGTATCTGCTATTAAGTTGTATAACTAATCTTGCCACTCTGTCCGATACACCATCAATCCGACTAGACTGGTTTGGATCGTGGCTGTTAGGGTAGGATGGTTTTTTTTTTTATAGATCGGAAGAGCATATATATATATATATATATATATATATATATAGATATATATATATATATATATATATATATATATATATTGTGCCCTTGTCTGTAGGTCATAGGTAGGGTAGAAAGGTCAATTATTAAAAAATTTTAAATTTTAAGTTATATTTGTAAGATATATAAATAATAATAAGAGAATGAGATTTTATAGTACAATTTAAAGCTAAAAATACCTGGTAGGTAACAGTGTAATAAATTATTTTAAAAGAAAACAGTTAAATAAAGCTTAATCATATCATTGCTTATGGTTGTGAAAGCTGGCCATATAAAATAATACAGCTATAGATAGTTAAAAGTAGATTAATAATTTGAATATAATATTTTAAAACTAATAAATTAAATAAATACTATATGTAGTGTATAATTATATTTAATAATCAAAATTAATAGATTGTGTTTTAAAATAAACTTTGGGATGGTGAGAGTTATATTTAGTTTAACATTATAAATTATTTTCCAAATTTTATAAAAAATATATCAGTTTTGGTAATTTAAACCAAGACGTAAATAAAAAATCATTTGATAAAAGTTAGTAAACACGTGACCGTATATTATATGCCTTCACACACACTCTTGTTAAAATAATAATAAACTGTGTGAATTTAAAACTAGATATAATTGCCATCGATCTTTAAAGTGAAAGTTAAAAATATTAAATATTGTTTTAATAATTATTTTAAAGCTTAGATAATTTTTTATATAAAAAACTATAATTGAATTTAATAATATTAGTCTGGGAAATATTCCAGACATTACGTCATCAATTCTTAATTTTAAAACATCCATTCTGTTATCAAAATAAAATGAATAAATTGTTCGCGCTAAAATAAATATTAACCAATCAAAGGATGTAAAATTAACAGACAAAAATCTAAGAATTATACAGAGCGGGGGAGAAGTAATGTGTAAGTGAAAGAGAAAGTAACAAATTTTTTATGGCTGATAACATCGTAGCTGAACAGTAATATAAATTTATAATTTCGGATTTATTCTAAAAGTTATTCTGTAACATATAATATATTTTTGACTACAGAGATATGAATTGCTAATTTTAAGTTTATCTTACCAGGAAATTTTATTCAAATTTAACCAGAAAGCCTACAGTAACATGGAAGTACAAGAAAAAATATTTAAAGTGATTGCTGAAAGAAAAATAATGGGAAAGTATCTTAATACGACTTTAGTTGTGCTCAACCTGAAACTTAATCTTATAACTGAAAGGAATACAATTGGGACGATATGTGAAAATCTGAAAAAGAAGCTGCTGGTCGTCAAGAACAATTTATGACGATAAATTTACAGAGCTATCTTAAAACTAAATTATTCTTCTCTATGAACAAAATTTTAATATGCGTTCTAGTATCAAGAAAAATAACGATGGAGAAAGAATGTTTATTTTGTAAAGAAAACATTATTAAAACTATAATTCCAGAATGTTAAAGTAAAGAAAAAGTTAAAGACTAATATAAAAGTGCTATTAAGTATTTTATTGAGAGGAGCCGAAAAACTTTATATAAGAGAAATGAGAAAATATTACAAAGAATTTAATGGAAAAAAAAATGTTTGATCAAAGAAATCTAAGATTAAATGACTAAATAAAAATGGATCCATGGAAATAGAAAATTATTGAAGATTTAAAATAAAATATCTACAAGATGCATCGGGGGAAACCAGACGCGCGGGAAAAAGCTAGCAGACTATGTTAAAGGAGATATCAAGAATTAATAAGTGTATAAAATATTGAGAAAACTAAGGATCATCGTCGATGAAGATTATTAAACAGAGTTATTTTTTTAAATAGAACATTAAGTGACTGAAGAAAAATAAAGTATATATTTTTTTTTAGCTTTACTATGAACAATTTTCAAGCAAGTTCGACAAAGCAGTATCGTAAATATAATTTAAATATTTTTATTTGATTGTATTTAAAATATAAAAATTCTATATTAGCTTAGGGAAACATATAAACATGAATTTAAGAATAATGAGATTTTAAATATAATAGCTTAATAGAATGATAGAAATATTATTATAAAAATAAAATGTATGTATGGAAGTTTTAAATATCTACAAGAAGTAATGGAATGGTGAAGCCTTCAGAATACGATCAAGAAGATAGAGATCGTTTTGGTAATTGTGATATTATTGATAATGCATAATGTATTTTTTTTTAGGTCATCTATTAATGAAGAATGATGTATGAAAGTTTTTAAATTATAAGTACACATTTTATCCAACATTAAAACATATATTTGAGATAGTAGTAATTTTAAATGTGCATGCAATAAGTTGTTTTAAAAATATAATTAATAATATAAGTATCATAATAATTATGTGATTCTTTTGAACTTTTATGTTGCAAAATCTTCAGATAATTTTAAAATAGTTGGTATATTATAAATATACGAGATAAGTAGTAAAAGATTTTCTTAAGAATAGCTGTATAGTTTGAACTAAAAATGAATTTTATTATTGTTAGAAATGTAGACAGAAATTTGTCGATGTACTGCATAGATAAATCTAGAGAAATAAAATCGGATAGTGACTTGGTAGTACTGGTGTAGAGGAAACCAAGATGATGTTTTTTGCCAAGAAATAAGAAAAATCAAATATTTGGATCATAGTATTTTGTGTGATTTCAGTATAGCTAACTAAGTCCTATCACTGAACACATATATTTTGGACAGTGTTTTTTACGTATCTTTGAAACTTTTTGATGTTATATAAAGCTGAAGGAATAGCTTTAGCATCACTCCTATAGTAGAGGTGGATAGACAGATAAAGGTCACTCCTCTATGGTGTTCTTTAAATTCACTGTGCCATCATTGTCAAGTTTTATGACGGATAATATTCTAGTTGTTTTGATCCTGCGCATCTATTTTCGCTATCCTTGTTTCATGAATATACATCGTCAGAAAGATATTTTTATAGAAATGATACATAAAATAGAAATGAGGCTATGTTGTAGTTATGTAAGAATAGTTTATTTACTAGAATGAGTTAGAATTGTTATTTTAAAAGTGAAAGTATAAATGTCATAAAGAGATGAAGAATCATATGATATAGTTTTAAAAAGTAATTCTGAAATGAATATAAGATTTTAAAGGAAAAATCTAAACAAAGTTTTTAAAGTAATAATAAAATTTTAATATTTTATATGATATTTAAAAATAGAGATTGCATGTTGGTTGAAAAATGATTCAATAATGTGTAACAGATATATGTATTTGTGCATGGTATGTTAATGATTGTAATTACCATACGAAGCAAAGGCTTGGATAAGTATTGGATTAATAATTATTGTATAGTCAATAATAAAACGGAACATCAAAATGTCAAGAAGGGTTTGAATCTTTAGGATTCCATACGAATAATATAAAAATAGAATTTTATGATTTTGTATAGTTTTACTACGAAGGTAAAATTTTGTAAAAATATAATTTTAAAATTAATAGAGATATAAAGTATTAATGATAATTATTGATAGATACATTTTTTTGTAACAAGCTAAACTAAAATCAGATATCTAATAATAATAATACTGTATAAGAGTTAAAAATAAAATAAGTAGAAATTTAATGTTAAGAGATAAACTAGTAAAGTAATTTTGTAACAGGAAAGTAGGGATATCCGATGTACATAATGTAAATATTGTTATTTGTATAATTATTAATAAACTATGTTGTAAATTTATTTGTAAGCTTCGTGTCTTAGTTATTATTTCTCCACATAGAATGCATGATATCGCAATACACATTTATAATTGCAACAGACATATAATTTTGCACAAAGTAGATAAACATAAAAGTGTTATAATAATTTTTGAAAATTTATTTGTATGATAAAATTAAAGGATTATAATTATATCGTTTATTGGTCATAAGTTGGTTGCCACAATATTAAAATAAATTATATGCTAATATTACAACACGTATTTTGATTGTCAGATTATTAAATACTACCACGAACGTAATATTTATTTATTTATTTCATTTAAGAAGAAATAGGATTACATTATACTATTATTATCATTATTCTTATTTATTATTGTTAGTTGTTACGTAGTGAATTTATGACATAAAATTCCCTTCTCATAGTTTACTACCGTAATTTAAATCAGTTTAAATGCAATTTATGAACCTGAGATTTATTTGATTTGATTTTATTTCATTTATTTACTTAAATTATTTAATTGAGCTAGATTATTATTACAAAGAATAATAAGATATGATTATTATCTTAATCGTAATGAAAAGAGCTTGGAAAGTCATAAGAATACCATAAGTTGATTATTTAGTATAGTGTTCTTATGCCATTGGGATAGTATCATGTGGATATATCTCAATGTAGTCTGTCTCGCTCCCCGTGTCGTCGCTCCATGTCTCATGAAAATAATAAATTTTTAATAATATAACTGTATTTATATTTTAAAGTTTAGAGCTAGTAGTAATCATTTTAATAAATTAATTTCATTGATTTTGTTAAGACTGAGCTAGAGAACCCGGAATATTTATCGTAAATAAGTATCCTAAATTATTTTGGGGGGGAGAGAGGCGACGGGGGAGGAGGGTACAATATATATATATATATATATATATATATATATATATATATATATATATATATATATATATATATATATATATATATAGAGAGAGAGAGAGAGAGAGAGAATTTGAAGTTTTTAATGTTTGCTATTCACATGTAGATTTATTTTGTTCATTTCAAATTAATACTGACATAGTATAAAAGGTATCATTTCGAAAGATTGTTGATTTACCAGTATATTTATTTTAGAAGCTTCTAAATGTCATTCTCTTATTCTATAAGTTTTTCAATGACTATTTACTTTATTGGTACTTAGGTATTATTCCTACAACCAAGAAAGGAAGACAGTTCACATTTGAATCAATACGCTGCTAACTTTTTAATGCTGTAATTTTGACAATATCAAACATTAAATAGTTAGCAATGCTTTGATAGAATGTGAAAAGTCCTCCTTACTTTCCTTGGTTGCAGGAATAATACCCATATACACAAAAATAATATCATAGGAGATATACATGCACTTGTATGCAATGTAGCCAGATGCAAACAACAAAGTTTTCACACTGTATCTATCAATTTAAAAAAAAAATGTCTAGACATGAAGGCATATGTGATCAATTTTTCTGCATGAACTCATTCCAACACAAATATATCTTTCTAAAATTTAAAAAAAAAATATTCAATGAAATATACACTTACACAAATAACGCTTTCAAACAGAATTATGTTGATTGATTTTCAACAACAAATGATACCTAAATTTGTACAAATGGTTTTTAAAATCACATCACTAAACATTCCACATGCACATACGGAGACTACATACTGCCTGAAATTCAAAAATCTGGAGTAGTTGAAATATTGAAATGAAATTCTTGCATATAAAATGGCGATTCTCACCCCCCCCCCGCTTTTCCTCCTCAGAAATGTTTGTAGAGCACGTGAATGGCACAATACATGCTTTAAATGGAATTTTGCCAAGCAATCTAACTTTTGGAATAAACAAATGGCAATTTCTTTTTTTAACGGAAGACAACATGAAAAAAGCGAAACAGCAATAATAACAAAGTTAATATTTTTATATAATTATTAAAGAAAAAACCAGGTAAATTGTTGCATTTTGAGCGGGAATGTCAACATTTTAATTGAATTAGAAAAATAGAATAAGAACTGTAAATTCCCAACATTATGACAAGTTGTTTTTAGACTGGAGATATAACTGCAAATTGCAGCATTTTTTGTTGAGCATCGTTAGCCGACAGGTCAGCACAGCAGCCTTGCAAGCAAGGAGTTGTTTGTAGACGGTTGTTATTGATTCACCTCCTGGTCGATGCTATAACATATGGAAAGAAAAACAAAGTAGCATTTTGAGTAGATAACAAAGAAACAACAGCAGTAAGAATAAAGTCAACTTATTAATTCCATTAGGAATTCTAAAAATGAGTGTAAATTGCACCAGTTTGAACAGATAAAAGTAAACAACAATATTAAAGTATTAATTTAATTCTTAAATAAAAAATATAATTGTAAATTGCAACACTTTTAGCGGATAAAAGGAAACAACAGTATCAACAAATTCAACGTTTTAATTCAGTTACTTAAGTAAAAAAATAAGTGTAATTTCAGCACTTTGATCAGAGTGTTATTAGACAGGAGGGAGAACATTCTTTATGTCATTCAGTATGGAAACGAAATTGTAATAATGAAACTGAAATTAAAAGTGATCAAACAAATATACAATAAAAAAGAAGTGACTTTAAATTGTAAGCAACAAACTTTTGGAATCAGCAAACGGAAAAATCTCCAAAACCTGCACTTATATAATAGGTTTGATTGACACGTTTTAAATCCAGCAAAAATCTGAAAAACACACATATATAATAGTTTGGTTGTCACGTTTTTAAAACACGTTTTGTGCACGTCAAAATACATTTTCGGACAAGAAAAAATGCAGGTTTATTTCAAATTTATCGTGAGTGTGAAAAGTCATCCTATTTTTCCTTGGTTGCTGGAATAATACCCAAGTACCAATAAAATAAATATTCTTAACTCACATTGAATGCAAAACCATCATTGAATTGTTCTCATTTATTTCACATGATAAATTTTAACTAAGATTTTACTAAACCAAAGTCATAAAAATATTATTGTCTTTTGAGTAATTGTTTGCACTCTCAAAGAGAAAAAGAAATGGTATAATTTTAATAACATATACTTTGAAGAAACTTTATGAATTTATTACTAGTATCATTATGATATAAAATTAACTAAACATATATCCTTTTTCTACTATGATTTCAAATGATTAAGCTGGAAAAATACGCCTGTGACTACTTTTTTCATTTTACTAAATAATATTTAATTTTAAATTGTGCAAGTCAGATCGTATCATAATATGATATTTTACAATTTTAATATTGTATATCTTCCAAGTATTAGACCTGCAATAATTAATATAATAACATGTGAAAATATTTCTTACAATATGATATTTTTATGAAATATTTCCCAAAAAATGTGTCTTATACACATATTAAACACATTTTATGTTGGAAGTGAAGAACGATTTACATCCAAGTCAAAAGCTGACGAAAATAAAAAGTAAGTTACTGTTTCAATAAATTTAACAGGAGTAAAAACAGCAACAGTAAAACAAATAATCATTGGTCAATACAACAACAAAGAATATAAGTAGGCAGCAATATAAATATATATGTACATCCACTTTGTATTACATGTACATAAGTTGACTTAAACTATTTTAACAAATATTCAAAAAGACATACAACCATTCTGAGATAAATAGATGGATAGACAGATATATAGAACGATAGAGAGGTAGGTAGATAGATCGACAGGTAGTGATAAATTGATGCATAGATGGGTGGTTAGATGGATAAATAGATATATGGACAGACAAATATTATATATATATATATATATATATATATATATATATATATATATATATGCCATTAATGATATATATATATATATATATATATATATATCATTAATGGCATATTAACAATCTACAATATCTATGAGACACGGTTTGAATAAAACTGTTACATGAAACATACATTTTTTTTTTTTTTCATTTTACCCAAAATATATTTTTGAATGCAGTTTGTTTGAAAATGATAGGCTAACCTAAATGAGTGAAACAAATATTTTGATAGTGGCTAAATTACTTTTTTTTTTTGTATCATTTATATTTTAGTTAAAATTATTATTTTTCTTTTTTCTAACGAAATATTTATTACATATATTTTGCAAACTAACAACGTACAAACCTAATGCATTTCCAGTCAAAAAATAAACAGTGTAGATAATTAACACCCTTCGAAAATTCATTTTACATATTTTTGAATTAAAAATACGAACAATGAATTCGCAAGTAAATGGTTTCGCGCGAGCAGTGGTTTTCATATTATAATATTTAATAGTACGAATCCTATTATTAAAACAGTATTATCTAGCCAAGTGAAATATGAAATTTAAGACTGACAAAGACTTTCATAAATTTAATAAACAGTTAGACGCTTAACGAAATTTGTCGCTATAAGTATAACGATTCTCGGAGAAAATCAAGGCAATTCAAGGAGAAATGGGATGGTCAAGTTTTTATATGAGAGATGCAAAAACGTAAAATGAAAATGTTTGGTAGATTGCAGTGTATGGATAATAAAGAATAACGAAAATATAATTTAATTGTGTTACGAGTAAAGGGCAGAACGGTGAGAAAAGTAATGAATATGCAAAAGATTTGCATAAAAAATTATATCAGTATATATTTGTATAAAAGATGGAATGATTGTGTTAGGAAGATTTTTGAGTATTATAGTGGTAAGGAATTGGATAATAAAGAATAGGGAGTTAGAGAGATGGAGAACTAGTATGGAGAGTAAAAAGAGTTTATATTTATATAGCAGTAAACAGAATATTAGGTATGAGTTAATGTATGATAATAGTATGGAAAGTAGTTTATTGTTAAAGGCTCGAATGGATCTTTAGCAACCAGAGAATACACATGTAAATGGATAAATATGGGTGATTTAATATAAAAAGTGTGTAAGGAAGGAATAGAAAATATTAGGCATTTGTTAATTGAATGTAAATATTTGAAAACAGAAAGGGTACAAATAATGAAGTTATGGAAGAATAAATATGAAAAAAGTGATTATACAGAAAGAGTACAAATAATGAAGTTACAAGAATAAATATGAAAAAAGTGATTATACAGAAAGAGTACAAATAATGAAGTTACAAGAATAAATATGAAAAAAGTGATTATACAGAAAGTTGATTATTGGTTTTTATGCTGGGTTTTGGAAAAGATAAGGGGTATTTAGATATAAAGGCTATAGAGTTGACAAATATTATGTTGTGGAAATGACATACAGCAGAATGTGGGAATAGTTAGAGTGGGGAATGGAAGATAAAGCGGCTAGCCGATTTTTGTAGCCATAGCTGCAGAGAGATTCCTGACACTATAGTTGTTTTTTAATTGGATGATTTTCTATACTTTGATCTTGTTTGAATCATATCACAAATGACCACAATAAATAAAAAAATGCTAATCGAAAATCTTGATGAATTAGAACACACTAAGTTTAGAGAAAACATTTATTCAGACAAGAATTAAAATATAGAACATCATCCAATCAAAAAACAATTATAAATAAGAAATTTTCTGTTAAGGCTATGATTAAAAAATGAAATTCAGCAGGAAAATAGACAATCTTTTATTTCTAATGAAAATTCCATTCTCAACATCATTGATTCTCACACAGATGAAGGTCCTCTACATGAAATAATAAATGAAATAAATGATTTCAAACAGATCTCAGAAGAAGAATACCAAGACAGTAATACAAGATTTAATAATTGCATCCCTTATTTGCTCTTAAACTCATTTTCTAATTACATTAATGATAAAAGCTTAATAATAGCCATAACTAATCAATAAAATATTCTGTACAAATTTCCATTTGATAAGTTTTACACCATGGTGATGAACAATGACAATTGGATGGGAATCAACCAAATTCTTACCCATCCGAATGACAGATATAGGAACACAATAAGAAGTAATTTGGAATAGAAAATATTATGCACTATAAACATCAAGAGAGTCATCAACCTAGCTGGAACAATAAAGAATTGCTTAATAGGGTTCATATAAACAGACATAGAAAACATTATTGGCAAATTTGGTAGAATAATAAATTTAAAGAATAAATATGACTGCAGAACTAATGGACAAATTCTCTCAAATACAGCTACCAACTCTGACACCTTAAACAAGGGGTGCACCCCAATGACATACCAATGGCGATCTACTCATGTGGATAATCAGTGGTTCTAAATTTTTGCAGTGTAGAACCTCAATGCTTTTACTGCGTAGCAAGAACTCACCTCATTAGAGATTGTGAGGACAGAATATGTAAAAATTGGAGCACAAAAATAGAGAACATAGTCATACAAAAAAGAAAATAAGAGGATAATAAACACAGCAGATATAAATAAAAATATTTCAATCAATCTCATCCAACTGGATGAGACTCAGAATGGCAATATAAATCAAACACAAACGAGCATGAGTACAATACTATTTCTACAAATATAACACTACAACCTTCAGAGATGGAATGCCTACACAATGAGATAAGTGAAACAACAATCACAGATTTGTGAAGCTCGGCATATGGAGAATCAATAGACCAAACCAGTATAATATATAGAAATAGAAACAATATCCTGGACCAACAGGTAAACTGTGATATGCCTGAAAGAAAATCAAGCAACAGTGTACATGGCTCAGATAAAAAAAAGGAATTACATCACCAAGAATTTTATGACAGTGACCTAGAAGTTGATTCCACATGGTTCTTCTATAGACTATGACGAGGGTAAAAAAACAAGATTTAGATGATTCAAAGAAAAATGATACGATGGAAAAAATAAAATAAAAAGACAAGAAAGCAAATGATGAAGAGCTATGACACAATCTGTCCACCCAATCTGAGCCAAAATAGTGATGAAGAACAGAAAAGGAGAAAAAAAGATTCATCATCCCCAGAGAACAGAGGATGTCATTAAATAACTAAGGAATGAAGAAAATCCAAGATCATATGAAACAAGAATATGAGCTTATATTGAAAGGCTAAATCTCATATAACAAATCAGATAAATTCTAGACAGATGACTTATCAACTGAAGATTATATATATATATATATATATATATATATATATATATATATATATATATATATATATATATATATATATATATATATATATATATATATATATATATATTGTAACGGAATGAAGATATTTGTAACATAAATAATAATAAATTGATAGAAAATGAACCATTATTAACATATATGTTTATCTAATCTATTATTTGTAACAGTAAGTAAACATTGTCACAGTGTAGATAAATAGATGAGTGATAAAATGATAGTTGCCATAATTCAATAACCAAACACTCAACAAGATAATGATATGCTGCAGCGGTTCATCATTTGTAACCAAGTAAACTAAATGAGAAATGAATTCACGGTGTTAGCCAAAATACAATTTATAATTAAATAAGGATGATGCTAACATATAAATAAAAATATATGCATATCATGCTCTATCTCTGTGTCTATTTCTAATTAACTAAATATAACATTATAGCCCGATTGCAACTATCCTAAACTTTAATTCTGTCACATTAGTAATGAAATAAATAAGTTATCTCATTTCTCCATATAAAATAACAACAATGACAATTAAAACTATCATCATTAAAGATTTAATAATATCTAAATATCGGGGATTTCATTTGAACAATAAAACATACTGGCCATTGTCATCAAATAAAAGAATATTAAATATAGCAACTGAATAAAATTACCCACTTTGAGATTCCTGGAGTGCATTATGCTTTTCTCCCATACTAGGTTCTTTTAACTAAGAATACTTCCTATTCTTCTTTTCAACCATATAAGACCATTCATGGTCACATGCACACACTGGTGCTATTCATGACAACTTATAAAACATATATTATATAAAGTTAATATTATGAAGTTGGAAATGGATTATATCACTCTTTATTCAGTTGTGTTTTTCCACGAACGCCACTAGATTGTTTTAAATCTAGATAAATATCTGTTTAGAGTGTACTGAGTTTAAACTCATTCAGTACATTTTTATCACACATGACTTGGATGACCAATGAAAAAATGACATTCTTACATTTTATCTATATCGATAAAATTACAAGATCCCAATATTACCAAAATTTATAATATAGATCAAAGACTCTTATAAACATTGCTACCTCGTTTACGTATATTGATGAACAGACATGTATAATCCTATTAATGGCTTCTAAACAAGCATCGTGAAAACCATTATTAATATTGATGGCCATTTAACTAGATTATTTATCACAATATAAAGGTGATAATGATGATGATAATAATGATGAATGATAATAATAGTGATATCATAATAATAATGATAATAATAGTGATGATGATACTAGCCATAGCTTATTAATAAACTCACAACAATAAATTTATCTTTATAAACTCATATGCATTTATTAAAAATTATCCTATTTCAGACGGAGATTTAAATATTACATTTACTAGCATTTATATAAGTTTATAGTTATTTACTAAAATACTTTTTTAGTTAAAACCAGGATTTAATAATACTAGTGATGATGAATGATCATCATGAATCTCTATGCATGATATTCATCTTTCTATAAATCTTTATTTACTACATATATTAATTATGCTAAACATTAGATTTAATGATTATAATTTATTAATGATGATGATGGCAATCATAACTCTTGTATAGTATTATTTGAAACATTTTAATCAATAATACGATATCCATCTTTGATGAGGATGATCATAATTCATGGACACAACCCAATTTTAGCTTTTCTACTATTGAACTATAATTATTAGAATTTGGTTATTATCAAGCCCAATCCTTAAATATTTAAAGATAAATCAACATTCTAGTTTATCTAACCTTTTGCGAGCGCTTATTATTTGCAAGTGATTGCTCAATATTTACGAATGATAATACTTAATAACTGCGAGCAATGATGATGAATTAAAATGATAGAATCAGGACAAGAAAAACACAACAATATTTTTTTAATAAGAACTCGGAAAACCAATTAAGATATATATAATTATATTTTATTAATATTATTACTCTTTCTTTCTTTAAAATCAAATTTACTAAGTAGATAAATGGCTTATTATTACATTAATTCAATATAGAACTAATACAAAAAATTTATATAAGCACGACCAAATAAATCCAATATATAAGTTTGTCATTTTTGGATATTTTAAAATAAGCTGGCTTAAAATGACATTTAAAAAAATATATATTTCATGGAATGCTTATTTAAGACTTTCCTAACTTATTATATCATAAAATAAATTTCATATGTAACCTGTGTTTTACTTCACTTCCATTCATATGTAAGCCTTGCTTTATAATTTCTCATATTTAAACTAACTAGGTATAACCTATTCGTTTGACGTGTTTGTATAAGCAATTACACATGCACACACATTCGCTAATGTTAACATATATCTTTAAAATGTATACCCCTATATTAGAGATTAATACATAAATTATACATATATAAAAAATATTCGTGCAACCTTTTAGCAAAATAAAATAAAATATATTATATAAATTTTAATATGCAACAAGATAAAATAAAAAAACAAAACATTATAAATGCATATACTTATAGGTTGCTCATTATCATAACAACTGAAGGACAATTAAAAAAAAAAACATTTCAATATTACAATATAATAAAAATAAAAAAAATGAACATTTAAGTTTAAAGATTTAAACTGTATTTGTGTTATGTTATGTGATATTGAGAATAACTATAGATAAAAAAAGCCCTTAATGTTTCTGTATCAAAAGTAAAAAATAATGCTTTGAACAATAAATTAAGGTTTACTTTTAATAAGCAATAATAAAAGATCTGTTAACGAAAGTTCATAGTTACCCGATCACTTTCACTTCTTATAAATGTCCTGAGTTTGAATTTTCAGACTGCTTGTCTTTGTTCCCTAAAAAAGAAAGTTATTGCAGATACTGTTAAGATAAACATGAATCAATTGACTTGCTTGTTTCTTTAATTCTAAAATTATTTATTGTTGATTGGCTTCCTTCTACCATTTTAAAAAGAGCTATTATAAATCCTTTTTAATAAGTATGTACTGGTGGATTTGCTTGTCTCTCCCATTTTTAAAAAAATAATCGCTGTAGACACTTTAGATGACTGAGGTAAACTTTAACAAAAAATTGATTCATGGCTTCAAACTTGGCTATATATGGATTTTATACATTTTCTTTTTTTCTTCCTTCCCTTCTCCATTCATCCAAAGGTAATGAGCCTTTAATAGACCAGGAGCCAGAAAAGAAACATTTCATATAGCTTGTGTGGTTGGCTTCAAACTCTTTCATTTTGTTGGTTATTATTTGATTGGTATATGAGACCACAGTACATTAGTGATTTTAACTCATTCTGTATTAATCAGGAAGCAGAAAAAAATGGTTTAGCAATGCAGAGTCATGGTATTATATTCAGAAAAATATGTTAATCTCATTTCATAGAATTGTCAATAACATCTTCTTATAAATTCAATTTTGTTCCATTTTCCCTCTTTTTCCAATATTAATATTTCTGGGAATTACTTGTATATCCACACATCTTCGTCTATTTTGACTTTATACAAGAGTCTTTTACTTCTTTTCCTTTTTTCAATTTTTTAGAGAGTGAAAAAAAAATCAAATTGCCCACTTTCCTTTTTTATTCTTTTTTTAAAATTAATAACGAGGAAAAAATTGAGTGAGAGTTACATCTCTGTTTAATAATACCGAGTTACATCTCTCTTTAATAATAATGACTGAGTGACTGTCTGTCTCTCTAAAATAATAATACTGAGTGTCTCTTAAAAATTGTTTCAATCATTTATATTGCCAATCTTTGGTCAAAGAAACTGACCACCTGCATATCTTATCTTGAGATAAAAGATAAAAAAATCAGAGTTTGACAAGTTGATGTACTATCGCGATTTTACAAGAAAATTAATAATCACCTTTTACTTCCTCAAAGCACATCTCTCTTTTTTTAAAAAAAAATCTTAGATACAGATAAAAACAATAAAACAAAGCTGGCAATCTATAGTCACTAGAAATAGGTGTAAAAGCATTTTTGTGTTTATACAGACATTTTCATTCTTTCACACTCTTTTGCACATGTACATTTTTTTTACTCTCCTAATCTACTAATCTGATCGCCTTATTTTACACTTTCTGAATGTTTTATTTTACAGAAATAAAACTAAATAACTGAATATATTAATTATTTAATAAGAAAAATAACATATTAAAATATAATTTCTTACAACATTATATTCATTCATCACTTATTAATTTATCAACTATATATTACACATATAATATACGTACACATGAATCTATATATATATATAATTTTTTTTCAATTAAATAATATATATGTGTGGGACATGAGAACACACTTATATGTACATTTGCCTCACTCCCAAACAAAAAAAAATTGATAGTCTGTCATGACACTATCTTCCTTAAAATACCAACCAACTACTTAATATATATATATATTTGTTGGTGTTTTTTTTCAATACAAATTTGACTATGGTCTATCATTGATGACTATCCTCATGAACTATTAAACAAGTGTTCTTCATGTATTATTACTTACTGATTCAGAACAACTTGCTATTGGATTTTTCTTGATCATGGGTCTACAATTTTCACTTAGATCATTGAAGTTATTCCCAGGCGTACTTATATTCGGTTTGCTAGGTTTTGTGGGATAGGGTCAACCTAACTGATTATTCATGATCATAATAGTGGAGATCTTATAACTATATCTCTCCTCCCTTCTAGAATAACCTTCATATTTACCCTCTATAACTCTCAGGTCATCCAACAGGTCTGCCACTCTTATTGGAGAGTACACATCATCTTCCTTCCAAAGTGAAACAATCATTTACAAAAAAAATTGCTACAAAGATCGATATCTGATTAAACAGATTTCCTCTTTTAACAAAAAAAATTGTACAAAAAAATAATTTGACAGATTTAATACTTCCTTTTCTGTAATATTTAGGAAATGTAAATTTTTGTATGTAATGTACACACATTCTTCATTCTTTCAAATCATTCATAAACTAACCTTAAATAATATGATTGCTAAGCTAGGAATTATAACCCAATTATTTAATTAAATCTGTAACTTTTAAATCCCACTTATAATTAAAGAAAAGCAAAATAAAGTATAGAAT
The DNA here is from genome assembly GCA_028023455.1 of Epiperipatus broadwayi. Classification (NCBI taxonomy): domain Eukaryota; kingdom Metazoa; phylum Onychophora; class Udeonychophora; order Euonychophora; family Peripatidae; genus Epiperipatus; species Epiperipatus broadwayi. The sequence goes on along the minus strand of JAQFVV010006481.1, from coordinate 805,198 downwards.
AAAATATTAGAATTGATCAAGCATAGGTTAGTTTTAAAGAAAGTTAAAATGTTTAATATTTGAAATATAAAACAATTAAATAATTTACACATACATTGCCTATATGTATGCATTATAACTTTGCTTTTTAAAGAAAAATTAAATATTAAATAGTTTAAATGTGTGTATTACCTTTCTATTAACACACAAACAAGTAAAGCATGTAATTGTTGACCCATTCTTTCTCTGTTTAAAGCTTTTAGAACTGGACATTGTAGGGTTTGAACTTGGATGCCCTACAGCTTCATTTATGATTATATAAAAATGTGATGATGATTTTTGGTTTACCTTTTCTACATGCACATTACTATAAATTTAGCTAGTGACTAAATTGTAATGGCACAATATGTATATTCCCAGGCATTTCTATGTTTGGTTTGCCAGGTTTTGTGGGAAATTGTCAGCCTAACTGGTTTGTTCCCATTCTCATATTGGAGACTTTATAGCCATAGCTCTTCTCCTTTCTATGATAACTTTTAGCTATCCTTTTGGTATCTCCCTTTGTCTCAAACATGTCTGCTACATTTACTGGGGCATATACATCAGCAGCTATCTTTAATTCCAAGAAATTAGCTTTACTGACTACATCTTTCCTGAGGTCAATTTGTTCTTGTACAGTGGCTATCTTTATTTCTAGGTTATGGATCTCACTGTATATATCATCTTTGGGATTACACTGTTCTTGAACAGCAGCTACCTCATCACTTTCATATGGCTTGATTATAGTTACACAACTCTTGACTTCTATCATACATATATTTACATCCCATTTCTCTTGACTGGCTGTCCATGCATTACATATATTTCTTCCTAGGTTTTCTATTTTTTGAGTTTGTTGACTTATTTTAGTATCCAATCTCTGTGATTGTTGATCTACTTTAGTATCCAATACCTGATACTGTTGATCTAATTTCTGATTTATCTCTTGTTTCATTTCCTTCATCTCTTGTGATTGTTGATCAAATTTATTATCAAATTTCTGATTCATTTTTTTGTGATTGTTGATCTAGTTTAGTATCAAATTTTTGAGATTGTAGATCAAATTTCTGATTTATTTCTTGTGATTGTTGATCAAATTTCTGATTTATCTGTTTAAGTATAACTTGCAACCACTCTGGAGGACGTTCCTTCTCTACTTCCATTCCATCAATAGTTAATTCTTTTTCTTGCTCCATCATAAATTTATAAAATATTTATATTACTTATTTCTGTTCTGCTTTATTCTGTTCTGCTCTATTTTGTTCCGCCTACTAATTTCCTATACATCCAGAGTTAAACACCTTTATCTATCCCCATACACTTTAAAATTAGCAACCATTCTTTTCTCAGCCATAATTCTCCCCATCAATCTATCTATATCTTAAGTGCCATTAATTAACTTAACCTCCATCATCACTCTTTTTCTATTACCTATATATGATTGATAAAGTATGAGGTCATAGTTCTGTTTAAAACATTTATTTAAGAAAAGGATATCTCTGCATATGTGTGTTCTTTTTATGCCATCACTTATCTAGTTCTTAATGCTTTTATAAAACTTAACTCTCTTTAGGCCCTATTTTAATACACTATGCAAAAAAAGAAAATTTACTTATATAACATATGGGCCTAGATTTATAATAGAGTTCACATCTCAAGTTATACATATATACTCATCTATCCTTCTAGAGATCCGACAGACATTGACAGCCAAAAAAATGATTAACAATTCACAATAATGAGATAGACAAAAGAATTCAATCACTGCACTTAAAGCACACAATGCTCCATGAACACTCAGATGATCACCCCAATTCAATCACTCTAAGCTACTACAACCCATAATAGTTTATTGCAAACACTGTTGCATTGCCCTGCTTACTTCCAAGTCTTAGGGGCTTTAATTCGTCAAATACTGCCTTGCTTATCTTTAAAGTCTTAGAGGCAACAATTGTATATCAGTCTTTGCTCTCTCTGGAGTCTTAGAGGCGAAATCATGGCAGGCCTACTGTTAACTGCTTCATGATAAATAATAATTGATATTATAATCCGGGTTGGAGCAGTGAATGAGATAAATCAATCACCAGTGGCATGAACACATCACATCCTCGAGGCAATGACAAAAAATCTCCATCCATCATCAAAATTGTAACACAACCAACCAAACTCCAACAATCAAATATCCAATCCAACCTCGAAAATCATAGATTTTCTATAACACAAACTTTTCAAATAACACAAACTTTTCAAATATGAACAAAATTATTATTCAACAATTCAAGGCTATTAATACTTCTATGCTTATCTAGCAGCAACTCTATATTTCACTGATAAGAAAAGTATTTAAAAAAACAGTGCTATTAACTTTAACACTTATTAGAAGTTGTGATATCTTTATATTTTAAAAATTGAAATTAAGCTGTTTAATGGCTGTTTTTTTTATCATCATCAAAAATGCAATAACAGTAATCATCATCGTCTAAACATCAGGCCAAAATATTTGTATCTAATAATAATTTTTTTTCAAACTATACATCTGTCATCATTATATACTACACATCTCTCAGGTATGTGGTGTATTTCAAGCCCTTGTTTGGCTTATTTCGAGCCCTAGTTGGTGCGACATTTGTAATGGAAAGAATACATTAATACATTTGTAACAGAAATAATAATAAATTGATAGAAAATGATCCATTATTAACATATATGTTTATCTAATCTGTTATTTGGAACAGTAAGTAAACATTGTCACAGTATAGATAAATAGATGAGTGATGAAATGATAGTTGCCATAATTCAATAACCAAACACTCAACAGGATAATGATATGCTGCAGCGGTTCATCATTTGTAACCAAGTAAACTAAATGAGAAAGGAATTCACGGTGTTAGCCAAAATACAATTTATAATTAAATAAAGATGATGCTAACATATAAATAAAAATATATGCATATCATGCTCTATCTCTGTGTCTATTTCTAATTAACTAAATATAACATTATAGCCCGATTGCAACTATCCTAAACATTAATTCTGTCACATTAGTAATGAAATAAATAAGTTATCTCATTTCTCCATATAAAATAACAACAATGACAATTAAAACTATCATCATTAAAGATTTAATAATATCTAAATATCGGGGATTTCATTTGAACAATAAAACATACTGGCCATTGTCATCAAATAAAAGAATATTAAATATAGCAACTGAATAAAATTACCCACTTTGAGATTCCTGGAGTGCATTATGCTTATCTCCCATACTAGGTTCTTTTAACAAAGAATCCTTCCTATTCTTCTTTTCAACCATATAAGACCATTCATGGTCACATGCACACACTGGTGCTATTCATGACAACTTATAAAACATATATTATATAAAGTTAATATTATGAAGTTGGAAAGGGATTATATCACTCTTTATTCAGTTCAGCTAAGTATATGTGTTTTTCCACGAGCGCCACTAGATTGTTTTAAATCTAGATAAATATCTGTTTAGAGTGTACTGAGTTCAAACTCATTCGGTACATTTTTATCACACATGACTTGGATGACTAATGAAAAAATGACATTCTTACATTTTATCTATATCGATAAAATTACAAGATCCCAATATTACCAAAATTTATATTATAGATCAAAGACTCTTCTAAACATTGCTAGCTCGTTTACATCTATTGATGAACAGACATGTATAATCCTATTAATGGCTTCTAAACAAGCATTGTGAAAACCATTATTAATATTGATGGCCATTTAACTAGATTATTTATCACAATATAAAGGTGATAATGATGATGATAATAATGATGAATGATAATAATAGTGATATCATAATAATAATGATAATAATAATGATGATGATACTAGCCATAGCTTATTAATAAACTCACAACAATAAATTTATCTTTATAAACTCATATGCATTTATTAAAAATTATCCTATTTCAAACTGAGATTCAAATATTACATTTACTAGCATTTATATAAGTTTATAGTTATTTACTAAAATACTTTTATAGTTAAAACCAGGATTTAATAATACTAGTGATGATGAATGATCATCATGAATCTCTATGCATGATATTCATCTTTCTATAAATCTTTATTTACTACATATATTAATTATGCTAAACATTAGATTTAATGATTATAATTTAATAATGATGATGATGGCAATCATAACTCTTGTATAGTATTATTTGAAACATTTTAATCAATAACATGATATCCATCTTTGATGAGGATGATCATAATTCATGGACACAACCCAATTTTAGCTTTTCTACTATTGAACTATAAGTATTAAAATTTGGTTATTATCAAGTCCAATCCTTAAATATTTAAAGATAAATCAACATTCTAGTTTACCTAACCTTTTGCTTATTATTTGCAAGTGATTGCTCAATATTTACGAAGGATAATACTTAATAACTGCGAGCAATGATGATGAATTAAAATGATAGAATCAGGACAAGAAAAACACAACAATATTTTTTTAATAAGAACTCGGAAAACCAATTAAGATATATATATATATATATATATATATATATATATATATATTATATTTTATTTCTTTATATATATATATATATATATATATTTATTATATATATATATATATATTATTAATACTATTACTCTTTCTTTCTTTAAAATCAAATTTACTAAGTAGATAAATGGCTTATTATTACATTAATTCAATATAGAACTAATACAAAAAATTTATATAAGAACGACCAAATAAATCCAATATAGAAGTTTGTCATTTTTGGATATTTTAAAATAAGCTGGTTTAAAATGACATTTAAAAAAATATATATTTCATGGAATGCTTATTTAAGACTTTCTAACTTATTATATCATAAAATAAATTTCATATGTAACCTGTGTTTTATTTCACTTCCATTCATATGTAAGCCTTGCTTTATAATTTCTCATATTTAAACTAACTAGGTATAACCTATTCGTTTGACGTGTTTGTATAAGCAATTACACATGGACACACATTCGGTAATGTTAACATATATGTTTAAAATGTATACCCCTATATTAGAGATTAATACATAAATTATATATTATATTATATATATATATATATATATATATATATATATATATATATATATATATATATATATATATATAATATTTGTGCAACCTTTTAGCAAAAGAAAATAAAATACATTATATCAATTTTAATATGCAACAAGATAAAATAAAATAAAAACATTATAAATGCATATACTTATAGGATGCTCATTATCATAACAACTGAAGGACGATTAAAAAAAAAACATTTCAATATTACAATATAATAAAAAAAATGAACATTTAAGTTTAAAGATTTAAACTGTATTTGTGTTATGTTATGTGATATTGAGAATAACTATAGATAAAGAAGCTCTTAATGTTTCTGTATCAAAAGAAAAAAAATAATGCTTTGAACAATAAATTAAGGTTTACTTTTAATAAGCAATAATAAAAGATCTGTTAATGAAAGTTCATAGTTACCCGATCACTTTCACTTCTTATAAATGTCCTGAGTTTGAATTTTCAGACTGCTTGTCTTTGTTCCCTAAAAAAGAAAGTTATTGCAGATACTGTTAAGATAAACATGAATCAATTGACTTGCTTGTTTCTTTAATTCTAAAATTATTTATTGTTGATTGGCTTCCTTCTACCATTTTAAAAAGAGCTATTATAAATCCTTTTTAATAAGTATGTACTGGTGGATTTGCTTGTCTTTCCCATTTTTAAAAAAAATAATCGCTGTAGACACTTTAGATGACTGAGGTAAACTTTAACAAAAAATTGATTCATGGCTTCAAACTTGGCTATATATGGATTTTATACATTTTCTTTTTCTCTTCCTTCCTCTTCTCCATTCATCCAAAGGTAATGAGCCTTTAATAGACCAGGAGCCTGAAAAGAAGCATTTCATATAGCTTGTGTGGTTGGCTTCAAACTCTTTCATTTTGTTGGTTATTTATTGGTATATGAGACCACAGTACATTAGGGATTTTAACTCATTCTGTATTAATCAGGAAGCAGAAAAAAATGGTTTAGCAATGCAGAGTCATGGTATTATATTCAGAAAAATATGTTAATCTCATTTCATAGAATTGTCAATAACCTCTTCTTATAAATTCAATTTTGTTCCATTTTCCCTCTTTTTCCAATATTAATATTTCTGGGAATTACTTGTATATCCACACATCTTCGTCTATTTTGACTTTATACAAGAGTCTTTTCCTTCTTTTCTTTTTTTCAATTTTTTAAAGAGTGAAAAAAAAAATCAAATCGCCCACTTTCCTTTTTTTACTTTTTTTCAACATTAATAACGAGGAAAAAATTGAGTGAGAGTTACATCTCTGTTTAATAATACCGAGTTACATCTCTCTTTAATAATAATGACTGAGTGACTGTCTGTCTCTTTAAAATAATAATACTGAGTGTCTCTTAAAAATTGTTTCAATCATTTATATTTCCAGTCTTTGGTCAAAGAAACTGACCACCTGCATATCTTATCTTGAGATAAAAGATAAAAAAATCAGAGTTTGACATGTTGATGTACTATCGCGATTTTACAAGAAAATTAATAATCACCTTTTACTTCCTCAAAGCACATCTCTCTTTTTTAAAAAAAAAAAATCTTAGATACAGATAAAAACAATACAACAAAGCTGGAAATCTATAGTCACTAGCAATAGGTGTAAAAGCATTTTTGTGTTTATACAGACATTTTCATTCTGTCACACTGTTTTGCACGTGTACATTTTTTTTACTCTCCTAATCTACTAATCTGATCGCCTTATTTTACACTTTCTGAATGTTTTATTTCACAGAAATAAAACTAAATAACTGAATATATTAATTATTTAATAAGAAAAATAACATATTAAAATATAATTTCTTATAACATTATATTCATTCATCACTTATTAATTTATCAACTATATATTACACATATAATATACGTACACATAAATCTATATATATAAAAGATTTTTTTTTTCTCAATTAAATAATATATATGTGTGGGACATGAGAACATACATATATGAACAATATATATATATATATATATATATGAACAATATATATATATATATATAATATGCATTTGAATGAAATAGAAAAATACATAATCACAATAATGAAATAAAAAAGATAACGAGTAGCTTCAGGGTCAATTGAAGCATATATCACGAAACACAAATTAAATAAAGCCATTTTTTTTCTTGATTAATGTTCACCAACTTAATAGACTTACGAGAGTTCATGCAATAAATAATTGCATAATTAAACATAAACCCAATATTATATACATGGTCAAAACTAAAATTCATAATAATTCAAATCACAAAATTCATCTAATCTTTCAAAATTTTGGCTATTTCAATCATTCAACCTCAATAACTGCCACAATAGGAATGGCAATTTGTAATCTATTCCAGAATATATCCATTTGTTAGCTTTAAAATGGTACATCTCGATTCAAGCTGTTTAATCATACATTTATATTATCATCATTTTTAGATCGATCTAATTTACTTATACTTGAAAAATGATCAAAACATTATTAGAAAAGTGGTCAACATCATACACCCAGTTATCACATCCAATAAATCCACAATAATTATTATGTGTGACATCAATGTAACACTTGACAAATTCAATAAAAAGTGTGTTCATTGTCTCAATAGAGTCGACATGTGAGGAGAAGGCTTATTCCCCAACAATGGTTTCTCCTTTTACACAAAAAGATCACCTAATTTATTACTTGCCAAGTTTGCACTTTAACATTGATGGTAAACTCTGGCCTGTCTCTTTTTCTGACCACATTGTTCTAAATATAGGTCTTGACATCGACATCAGGAGGGCAATCATTGGTGAAATGGATGGAAGTATTTGAATGCTACATGAGCAAACAAATCCAGAAAAGCTATTCTCTGAAGCCTATATCTGCTTCAATAAAATTAACATCCTAAGAATGCCAGTGGAAGAAGATTGGTTCTTCTTAATCACAGCTCTCCAATACATAATCAATGACTCCAAAACATAATAAACTCAAGAGAACAGTATAATAAGATTGCTTGAAGATCTAGAGTCAATAGAGATTAAAATTAGAGCATCCACTCCATACACCTTAAATACTGAATTTGTTGAACTGGTCCTTACCCTCAATGGTCGATACAAAGACTGACAGAAATCTCTGACTGAATATTTTTTCATCAAATGGGCTCACAGATACTTATCAGACCAGCAGTGTTGGTCTAGTAGTTACATCCAATGGATACTAGGGATGAAGAATAAGAAAGCCATACCAAAATTATTAACAAGAAAAGACAGTACACTGAATGTGTTCAGAGATGATAAATACTATTCAACAGCATTTTCAAGCAAGGCTTCAATTGGAAAAGAGCAGAGACATCAGTGAGACCATACAGCATGAACTGGATAGTGTTCATGATATAACTTTGAAAAAGATATGGCATAAGATTAATACTCTCCCAGAAATAATTCACCCAGGGGCACATGCAATATCAAAATTTGTCCTCCTTCATTTGGAAAGATTCTCGGCACTCATAATCAAAGCCATGATTTATCACTTCCCACAGGCTTACAGGGAGATAAACAACTCATACCCAATATCCCTTTTTTCATTTAAAAAAAGAAAGAGAGAGCCTCTGATATAACCAACCTAAGGCCAATTTCACTGATCCTCTTATTGATAAAAATAATTGAGCAGCTAATCAAAAATCAAATATAAAACAAAAATCATCAAGTTTATTTTTAATGATTACTATGGAAAGAAGGAAAAAGCATCACTTAATTCCATCAGCCAGTATAAAACTCATTCTTGATTATATTTGGCTCAAAGGAATGTCCAAGGTGATCACAATACAATGGGATATTGAGATGGTGTTTTGACTCTGTCAGACCAAACATTCTAATAGACATCCTCCAAGAATAAGAGGTGCTGAAGGTTTAAAGTAATTACCAACCTACTAACAAATAGATCCATATTTATCATGATGTATGCAAAAGTCACTCCAGGGTTTGACCTTTTCATCATAATTCCTAAGGGATCTCCACTCCAAATGCTATTATTTATAGCATACATAAATCCACTGCTAAAATAGATTGAGAGGTTATGTCTGAGAGTATATATGCCTGCCATTGGGCAGGAGATAAGGCACATCAGTTATATGGATTATGTACTTTCCTGTTTCCCAGGAAATATATGCCCAAATTAGAAAAAAAAGTATAATTATACCAATAAGTTCAAATTGAAATTTAACATGACCAAAACAACTTGAAATTTAATATGACAAAATCAGCCACATGGAAATTACTGAAATGCTAAGAGAATAAAATCCAAATTCCATGGCAAACCCACAAAAAAATTTATGTTTTGACTTTTACAAATCAAATGGATTGATGAGGCACAAAATTAAAGATTTACTACTATTTTCAATACAATGGACAATCAGTTTACTTACTGGGCTATATAACTCACTACAAGGTAAAGTCATGCTACTCATTTCACTGGTGTATATGCCCATACAGATAATTCTCTCAAAAGTAAATGCCTTTTTTACTAAACTGTCTTGGGGACAAAAGTTTGCCTTTATCTGTCTCTGAACATTACAAGCCCCAAGAAGACATAATGGCTTTTTGGTCCATTCTATTAAAAAACTAATTATACAAACCGACATGTAAGTTCAATATTGTTACTCATAGGGTATTAAATCATTTAGATTTGGTAAATTGGTTGAAAAGTTTGATCTGACTTTGGACTCTTATACCCCATTTCGATCAGGTATAGTGTATTTTACCTGAACAATAGATTGTATTACATGAATATACAAATCTGACTGTAACTAATAATGTTTTCATGATTGTATGATGTAGATAAATTATTGTTTGGGTAAAAACATTTTATTTGGCTTATATATGTGGATGGTACATTTGTTATATGGCCTCGCGGTATTGAGGACTTAAAATTATTTTTTTATTTTTATAAATAATTGGCATCTGAATATTAATTAAATTTACTATGAAAGTCAAAAATAGGAAATCACTTTCTTTTCTAGATGTTTTAATTACAAAACAAAATGTGATGAAACATTATCAATATCAGTTTAGATAAAATCCATTCTTACAAACATATATCTTAATTTTAATTCTCATCTTCATTCTGCTTAAATTTTTTTGACTAGAGCTTATAATTTATCTGATAAAGAACACCATGCTCAAGAAATAGAACTTACAGAAAATATTCTACTTTGTAATGATTATAATAAAAACACCATAAGTAAGGCTTTACATAGAATTGATACTAAAAAGAAAAAAAAGAGGATAGAATTGACAATTCATCTTTTAATAGAATAATTTTATCTTACATTAAAGAAGCTACTGATAAAATCAGTACAAAATTATCTTGTTTTAATATAAAGACTACTTTTTCGACTGGAAAAACAATTGGCGATTTTTTGACATAAACCTACAAACAGAATATTATTGGAACACCAAGGAGTTTATGAAAAGTTTATGTTTGCAGTATTTAAGAAGCTATGTAGATCAGTCTAACAGACAAATAAATATCAGATTAAGGAACATAAGAATGCTTTTAATCAAAATTTAACATGCCAGTTTTAACTTCCCATTTTTTAGAAATTGGTCACAATCCCAACTTCCACAATGCAAAAATGCTTGCTAATTTGTGGAGATATGGTTTCAGAACCACGAGAGAGTCAGTTGAAATATTAATGAGACCTACTGGTTTAAATAGAGCTGAGGAAGCACAACATATTCCAGCCATGTGGAAAAATCTCATTTTATCTATATCTTCTAATATTGATTTTAAATTAATAGGTAGTAAAACTAAGACAAATATACATTTTTATAAACCACATATTTTGTAAAATACTAAACTATTTCAAACTGATTCTCATGCTTCATCTCCGTACTCAGTCATGTTAGAGTTTGAGATTGAACAAATTTTCTTTCAAGATTTACCTTGACAATGGTGGATGCTAGTTCACAATATATATATATATATATATATATATATATAAATATATATATATATATATATATATATATATTGTGCCAGTCGAATGATGTATATTGGTTGAAGACTAGGCGAAAGTACCTCGAGACCATTCATACATGAGATATAAAAATGAAGAATACTATGGCCTCTGCCCTATTCATCTATTTTCGAGTCTAACCATGAACCAACAACATATAACAACATATCCGAGACACGCATAAATTATTTTATAACCCTGGCCCAAGTTTAGCATGAGGGAGAGACAATGATCTAGAATACTTAAGGAACTAAAACAAGTTAAATGTACACCTAATATAATATGAGTTAAGTGTTTGTGAGTGCTTGGATCATCGGACAATTAACATAAAAGATTTAAAGAAAATTATAAGACTAAAGCTTTTGTTTTAAATTAGATACTTTAATAAATGTAGTTAAAATATTATAAATGTTTTAAATATCTCCGCTAATCCCCAATTGATCACTGATGAATAATTTTCACAATGAAGTGGTTGCAATTACATAATATTCTGTGGTCTAGGTATTACTTTTCCAATTTAAATAAATTGATCAACTCATGTTCCCTCGATAAAGGAAAATTGAAATAACTATCACACAAAGAATTGTAGTTGCTTTGTGCTTTATAAATAATTTAAAATATTTAACGGTTTCTTTAAATAACTAATATTTAACTGCGGAAATAAATACGAACAAAATAAGTGTTATCGAGGAGATCGACTTGGTAAAACAAAAGGAAAATTAACTAGTATTATATTACAAATATTCATTTTAAATTGGAAATATTTTCAAATAAAGAATAATTTATGCCGCATAAGGAAACAATAATATATATATATATATATATATATATATATATATATATATATCCTATATACTATTACTCATTTTAATGTATATATATATATATATATATATATATATTACATTAAAATGAGTAATAGTGAAGGGGAAAAATGTAAGTATAAAATAGATGATCAAATTAAAATAAATATAAATCGAATATTAAGAGAAAAAGAGTTACATTATGAATTATAATAAATTAATGAAACATTTAAAGAAAGGCACTTATATTGAAAGGAAAAGCAATAGTTCATGAAGAAATCATTAAAAGTTACCAGTCCTTGTTTAGTTGGTTCTCCTGTCCAGACAAAAAGATTTGAAATAGGAAACATTTTGGCACGAAGGGTGCACACATAGCTCACAGTTCAGTTTTACTATTTATTTGACACTTTACTGCATTTTGAAGGATTAGGACCCCGACGGCAGGCAAAGCTGATGAGCTTAGACGCCATACATGGTCACATCCACCAAATTAATAGCACTTTTAAAAGGTCATATGTTTAAATTATAACAGGAATTCTCCACAAATCTATGACACAGTGGTTTTCAGCATTTCTTTCAATGCAACCTTGGAGGATCATTAAACTTGGTCACTGTAACAGAAGCAGCAGAGGTAAGTAGTAGAACTCTTCAAAAGAGCTGACGAGCAGCAGCTAAGTACTTTTTCAAATTACTTCAGTAACAAGGTTTAGAAATACGTTCAGATTCAATATCTGAATAAAATAATTTTACAATAAAAAGGTGAATTTCTGCAGAGTTTTTTCAAGAACAAAATCTGAATCAATTGAAGCACAAAATCTGAATAATAATTTCATGAACAAATTCTGAATGAATTCAAGAACAAAATCTGACTACCCCCAGTCTTTTGTTTTCCTCACCTTTTATATCTTTCTTGAGGTTCGTTTCTATTGTTTTGCATATGATTTTTCATCTTGATAAGCCCCCTACGCTCTTTTGTTTGAAAGTATCTTGCTTTTAACTTTGAATTTGATTTATTAAAAAAGGTTATCTTTAATTTGCCTTGAATGAAATACTAATTGAAAATGCCATTACTTTAGGAATGCTGGCAGGCTTATCTTAAAATAAAATCACACGCCATCTACTTTTAACAAAATTAAAAGAAAAATATTTTATTATTTCTTTTAATAAAATGACATGATGTTCAACAGAATTTTACATTTAATCATATATATATATATACGCTTTCTTACATATATGTTTGATTAATAATTTGAAAAAGAAATTTTAATAAACGATTTAATTTTAACCAGAATTTGTTGAATATACGAAAATAAAACACTTTAATTTTATATTTAATGCAATACTCTGTTGATACTTGGATATAAACTTAACCCAGGTTTACAGTATCGGTAAGTTTATAGAAGGCTGTGAAGCATAGATCGGATTTCCGGATCCATTGCTTCAATATATATATATATATATATATATATATATATATATATATATATATATCCGATCTGTTTACTATGTTTATATATATATATATATATATATATATATATATATATAGTAAACATGTGCTATGCCAAATGATTGTATTAAACATTATTAACAGTGCATTATATGATAATTACCCATCTAAAAAAATAAAAGATAAAATAAAACTAATAATTAGAGACATAAAACTATAATATTTAATCTATAAATAAAATGGAATTATTTAATAAGTAGTACTTCCTCTGTTTTGATTTAAATAATTATTTAATCAAAGGTATTAATAAGTTATATAACTGTTATATGCATAGTTAGTTAATATTTAATAAAATGTGCATTCATAATGCTAAATTTTATAAATGATAAAAAAAAAAAAAAACAGAAAAAAAAAACAGAAGGAAAGAAAGCTAGCTGAATGGATATTTTAATTGTTAGTGTTTAAAATGTATTAGGTTACTAAATTGCTAAGAAGTTAGGAAAAATATTTCATTTTATTAGATTTATAAGTAATATTCAGTTAATTATTAAAATAATTCAACAATATTTAATCATTCAAAGTTTAGGTTTATTATTAAAATAAGCTTTGTCTTAATTAAAATTAGTTTCAGACTCCTATGTGTGTGTGCATGCATGTATTATTTGTTGACTTTTAAATCATTGATTTTATTCATTAAATTATTTTATTTATTATTAAACTTTAAATTAAAGTATATTATAAACATGGCAAATAAAATGGTTAATTTTATTATTTTACACTTCTGATATAAACAATCAAGGTAAAATATTATTGGATTTGAAATATGAAAATCAGTAAATTATTATATTTATTTTCTGTTTATTATTTAAAAAAACCTTATTCATGTTAATTAGTTGTCTTGTTATTAATTTTGAAATAGAATGCTGAACACTGACACATGACATTTATTTTTAAAAGAAACTAAGACAAAGGGTGATTCGGGTTGATTATATATATATATATATATATTCTGACCTTGTAATCGTGTGAAGCTCCACTACACATCAGGCCAATCACGTTGAGGGCCATAATCTAACCGCCCCATTTCCGCATCTCCACTTCCCCCAAAATAAATATAATATAGTGAAAATCACCTAACAAGGTTCTAGCTCTAATAATTAATGAAATATTCAATTAAATGCTTTACTAGCTCAAGTTTCTTAAAATTAACTTAGGTTCTGTTTTAAACTAACTCAAATAAATATTCAGGAATTCATGAGACTAGAAGTGGAAATACGGGTGACAAGATAGATTACATTGAGACAATATCCCACAGGATACCACCTCAATGGCATAAGAACACTATCCCCCCTTATACTACTATTACAAATAATAACTACATAGTATTCTTATGACTTCCGCAACTTCTAATCACTAAGACTCATTTAACAATTAAAGTATTAATCTTTTATCTCTAATAATAATAATAGTAATCATCTAGCTCAAATGAAATAATCTCAGGTTCTTAAATTTATTCATATGTTAATAAACATATGGTAGCAAAATATGATAAGGGATTTTATGTCATAATCTACTACTCTGCAATTAGATTAATAATAAAACAATAATAATCACAATCTTCATTGCTTAATCCAACTAGTACAGCTTTTCTTTCATCACAAATTTATAACCGTAATAAATTAGTTAATAATCTAATATACCCTTTTTTATCTTTAAGTAATAAAATAAATTAATAAGTGGCAGTGTTTAGATAATCTGATAAATAAAGCAAGTGGCAACTAATAGCATTAAATTTAGCAAAATATTATGATAATGGATTGATGACCAGTAACACAATGCAATTTTGTAATTATTTAATTATAAGAACATCAATAAATATTTCAGATTAAACATACTTCTCTATTTATCTTTTGTGCAAACAATCATATACTTAGTTTAATGGTTGTGAACATACCCTGTGAATTCATGCAATGATGTTGAGAAAACAAAACTCAGACACAAGTTTTAATAAACAAATTTTAAAATTTTATTAACATCAATAAAAATAAATAAAACAAACAAATCCATCTACATCTATTTACAAGGGATATCCTCATTTTTCTTTACACTACAATAGCTGAATTATACTCATTTATATTTCTTTTATCGTTAATTAAACTTATTATGCCTTCTAAAAGTTATTTATTTATTTCTCATTAGGTTTATCATATCACTTATTTTAACTATTTTATGGGTAACACCATTCTTTACCTTTTAATATTAAAGTTACTGTATTATAAATTATCTATGTGGATAAACATCATTTATAACATCATAATTTTACAATCAATATGGTTTTTAAAAGAAAATTACATTTTCTTGTAACTTTATATAAGTCACTCCGCATATTATTCAAATATTATTATTACTTTTAACGTTTGTTCTCCAATGCTCATAAACTATAATACGTTTATTCCATAAGCCATACTCATGTGTAATACTATAACATGGGTTTAATTATCACCTGTTACAGTTTCACATATACTATAATTATCGAATGTTATTGTATTTTTTAAATATGCAATACTTATATTTTTTTAAAATATAATTAACAATAAGAAAACGTGAAATTATATTTAATATTTTTGTATATTTCTATTTGGATATACTTTTATAAAATTATAGTTCATTTCTTAAAAGGAATTAAAATAATTCTCTAACTCCTTCCCTTCTTAGGATATCTGCATCTTTCTTTCAATAATCATAATCTACTCTTTGTTAACACTTAACTATTCTTATTCCAAATAATAGCATGACATACATTCTAAAATATCTATTGTTTCCCTTTTAATAGACTTATCACATAATGATGTAGTTGCAAGAAATACAGATAAAGATAACGAAAGATGTATAGGATATCGGGAAAATAGATAGATAACTTATCCGCAATATACTTCAAAAATGTATGGAACAGTGTGAATAGGTCTGACATTCATTGTCTAATAACCTTGGCGATAAGCATGATGTGGCAGCTATTTACTCAGCTTTACCAAATATCTAGTACGACTCACAAGAAATATATAAAATACCACTGTCCAAGACAACATGTGTACCAGTCATAGGGCTTTGTTAACTATGCTGATTAACATCTAAAACTACCTATTATTTCATTCCCTGTAGCATCCTAGTTTTTAATACATCCTCTTGGTTTCCAAATCACCACGTACTACCAAGTCACTACCCAAACTATCTCTCGAGATTTTTACTGTATGCAACATCGATAAAATACTAACTACTTTTTAAAAACAATAAACAAAATTCGCTAATATAAAAACATTTCCCTATTCCATAAGAACAATTTGTCTTGCTTTATTACACTGTAGGTTCAACATCTACGTTTTGTTAAAATAACATTTAAATATCCCAATCGGAAAATTAACAGAAAATATCACATAACCATCGGTTATATTGAACTATATTAATAACACATAAAATGATTATCGTAAGCATATTTTTAAAAATCTAATCACATCTCAAAGTGTTTTAGAGTGTTGTTTTCGAAAATGCGTTTTACAACAATAATAACAATAAAACTTTTGTGCTACATTCATTCGATTTTCAGCTGATCTAAATAAATAAAACATACATTATATATCATTAATAATTATAAATGTTACCAAAAACAATCTTTATCTTCCTATCAGAGTTCGTAGTAGGTTTCTTTCTCTTCGAGCATCGCAAATATACAAATTTCCACATACATACAATTTTATTTTAAAATTCAAAATCAAAACATATTATTTTATATAATGTTATATCACGAATTAATATATTTTGTTTTCCCTATCGCTATTTAAAACTTAATGTTTAACTTAGATTAGTAAAGAAAATAATTCAAACCATAATCACATATTTTTCTGACGGTATATCTTGGTTAGTCCCATAATATTTATTATTTTTTCTTTTGCCCGAATGTTCTCCTTTATGCTTATTAAAGTTTTAAATAAATTAGTTCATTTAATAAACTGTTTAAACGATCTTTAGTTTTAGTGTTTAATCCAAAATTATTAGAAAACATTTTATTTAGTTATCCCACAAAGCTTTTTAATGTTCTGGCGAATAACCTCGGTGCATTGATGCATCTTTATTTCTAGTTAAACTACAATTATTTAATAATTACAGTACCAATTGCATTTTCCATGGATCCAATATTTTATATTTCTCTTCTGTAAATTTTTTTTTCTTTAGGCAAGTGTTTTCCTTGGTAAACTTCACTTTCATTCATTATTATTTTATATACACTACTTTCGATCTTTAACTATTTTCTAGAGTATTTTCTCAAGTCATCTTAAAGAAACCAATTCAAAGTATTTCAATATTAAAATTCCTTTTTGTCCAATTATTCTTATACGAATAATACTTATTTTTATTTTTCATTATCTTCATTAACTTTGCGCACAATGACCTTTCATTGATTTTATATGCACGAAAACAGCTTTCATAGTGATACGCTATATAAACTATATCAACGAATAACATTAACATACTTGGAACATTATAAAATTTACAACTTGGTTTTAAGAATCTATCCATTTTCTATTGAAAACTCCGATTATATTTTGATAGAATCCACTGGCAGGTTACTGTAAAGTTAGTGAAACATTACTATGAAAAACTTTTTTTTAAAACATTTTATTCTAAGATTCTCTTCGGATGATATTTAAATTGTCAGTTGGTTTCTTTCAAAGATATTATTAAAATTATAATAAAATTGACTAATAAATTGAAGAAAAAAAAATTAGAGAGCTTAAAATTTTACCTCTGCTCTGGAGTCAACACATTTTTGTTCTTCCCCGTTTATACAATTAGTTGGCGCGATTTTGGTTGTCTGCCAAGATCTATTTTTTTTAATTGGTCAATCCCTACTTGGATTTATAAAAAATTTCTAAAGTTTTAAAATCATGACGTAATAGACTTAAATGTTAACTAATTATTATATTTTAAATCAATTATTATCTATTACAATTTAACTACCTTTAAAACAATTTTGAAACAATAATTAATAAAGGTGTATACTACTTATTTTTATTATGATGTGTGACAATTCCATCCACTTCTATAATATACTATTTAAATATTTTAATTATTAGTATTAATTTAAACCAGTGCTTATACATAGAATATTCCAGACAGTCACGTAGTCATTTCCTGTGTTTAGTCTAATTTTATCTGTCTTAATAAATTTGTTACTTATATTATATAAAATAATTATATAAAATTTTGAAAAACAATTTAGAAAAATATAGAATTAGATACAATTCTCACCATCACAATATTTATTATTAAATATATCATATTAATCTTTTACTGCTTAATATAATCTATAATTTTAAATACTATATAATATTAATTTTAAAATTTTTTAGTAATCGACCGTTTATAACTATCATTGACCTATAGAAAAGGGCACAATATATATATAACTTAAATAATGTATTTTTCTAAGTTTTTATTTTTATAAAACAATTGTTAAAGTGTATTTCTTTAAAATCATTAACTTAGGGTGAATGGCTAAAGGAATTAAGGTACCAGTTTCATGTTTATTTTAACTAAAACCTTCTGAATTTCATAGTAACATTATGTGCCAAGATAATACTCATTATTTATTATTTAATTTCCAAAAAGTAGAATTATTATTCAACTCTAAAGTTCTACAGGTAAAACTGTTTCCATTAATTAGGAAAATCATATGGAATATTATACTAAATCATTTTATAATAATAAATATTAATCTTTGGGGCTGCAAATTTATAACCAAGGTTTAAAAAAAATTAAGAAATCTTCAAATCTAAAACTAACTTGAATAAATGCTTCCTTATTGACTATTAGCTTTAAAACGAAGAAATACCCAAATGATTTTTTTTAAAAAAAGGTCTGCAAATTTAATACTGTTTTTGAAAGTTTAAGCTTTATTAAGAAAATAAAATATCATTTTTTATGACGAAATGTTTATTGCTTTTCTGCATTTGTAGAGAGAACTTAACAAAAATGTTGTTACGAAATTAAATTGAATAAACCAGAATAAAATGAAAGAAGAGTTGATAAATTATAATAAGAGACATTTAGTGAAACCGTGGACAGATACTAGAATTCTACATTTACTAATAAATTTACACAATTAAGTGTTATATTTTAAAACTAGCTAGCCCATGTTTAAATTGTGTCTTTGTACAATGAATGCAAACCTCTTCATTTTTCGAGTAAAATATCTTATTCATGTGCTTATCTTCCGTCTATCATAGTGAACGTTGTAGTTGCTTTGTTGTTTTAAAAAAAATAATATATTGTTTTGAAAAATATGAATGTGTGGATATTATGCATACAGCAAATGACATGGGGCATCGCTCAATAAGAGTTGCCTACTTCTGATTTACTATTGAACTAAGTTTATTGTTATATTTATTTTAAAAAATGGTAACATAATAATTATATATTTTTTATGCTTTATTTTATATGTCAAGATAACTCACTTTATAATTTGAAGCTGTTTCAAGGAGTTTGCAATAAAGTATGTAGATATATTTATTACACACAGGTAAATTTAAATATATTGGTGAAGCGATTAATTTAAAGTTACCCATTTTTTGTTGTAATTTTAAGGGTAAACAACTGTTGTATCTGTATTTATCAGAAGTTTAATATTGAACTGAATTTGCATTCTGTATTTTTCTGAGACCAATATTATTTCATTATAGCCATTTAATTAATAATATTTATTGTGTCAGTCTATCCACTATTATTTCATTCATATTTTCTATGCTCTTTGTTTGTGTGTGTATTCCTTATCTTATGCATATATTTACGATACTATTTAAAGTGTTTATAGTCGTTTTGACTAATATTTTCCTGTGGGTTTTGGATCTTGTTTAATGTGTGGAGTTTAGTGTTGATATAAGCTATTAGTTTTTATTATTAGTGATAAATTTATATTTTGCCATTGGTAGTAGATTTTATCAGATAGTATAAAATTTTTTATGTTTTTGGGATGGAGATGCTCCCCCATTATTATATGTTTTTGCCATGAAATGAATATTTTTTCAAGTTTTTGCAAAATATATTCATGTACAGCTTAGATAGCTAGATCCCATGATAAGGTTCATTTATCTTTGGTCCATTTTTTCTTTTTCTTTAGGGGGTGAGACTGCATTCACACCTACAATTATGCCTTATAGATAGGCTTGGGAGTCACCATTATTATAGTCATGGTGTCTTGCTCAGATGTTATTTTTAGTAATGTTATCCCTCATGTGCTATTTGAAAAATTAACTTTTGCACCATAGAAGGTGTATACTATTGTATTTATAAAAATTCTGGTAATGATAACTAGTTGTTAAGGTAGTCATTTCATTAGGTGCATTTAGTAATTGTCAGTGCTTTGGTTGATTATAATAATATCCATATTGTGCTACTGTGCTTTGACAGTAGTATACAAGCAAATCTAGAAGATTTAATAAATTAAATTGCTCAGATTATAACATAGTATGATGGGAATACAGAGACATAATGCTATTTTATATTTGTCATATATAGAAATTCACTCAGGGGTGTGTAAGTCTATTTTAAATTTATAAAATGTAATAGTATTATGTGGGAATTAAATAAATTAAATATCAGGGTATGTTGACTTCTGATGAACGCTTTTTATTTACCATTTAGCTTTTCATGATTAACATAATACTAGGCAATAGTCAGTTGTGATGTGATGATGACAGGTATCATCATCCTATTTAATATCTAATTTCGAAGCAGCAATAGATTAGATTGAACTTAATTTTCTATTTTTGTTATAATTATTTTATTAATAGAATGATACCATAAATAAGTACCTGACTATAAAATATATGAAAAATGTTAATCAGCTTATGGTGCATGCCAGCCAACAATTACAATTATTATTTTCAATTGGATTAAATGTTCATTTAATGTCCTGTTTTTAGCTAAATTAAATTGAAATGCATCAACTAAATATTCTAGCGATTACTCATAGTAGTTTATGGTTCTAAAATTTATTTAGCAATTTTAAAACTAGGCAACCAAGAGGGGATAGTCTTCGAATAAAGTTGATCTATTGTTATTTATCACTCAAAATCAAATGTAAAAGTACATCCATTAGCTATGTTTTCCATACTGTCATTGTTTTAGTGTGCCTTGTAAATAATTGTTGTATTTTCATGTTTAGCTTTTAATAAATATTCTTTTTGTAAATTATTTAAAATTTGGTTTTTGAGTTTTTTTGTATGAAATTATTTTCTTTGCTTCCACAAATCCACAAAATAAAATAAAAATGTATATTTTCACATTAGATAATTATTATTCTTATGATCCAAAATCACTAATATTTGTTAAAAACGTGGTATAAATATTTATTTTCGAATTAAAAATTTTAAATTAATAATTGTTCATTTAAGCATTGTAATGTATGTATCTGTCCATAAGTCAGACTTCATATTATTTACTTACTATCAGAATTCAAACATTGTAAATTGAGTAATTTATCTGTGTTGTTTAAGATAAGACAGGGAAATGAAATGTGCCCTTTTCCTTCTATTATTTGAATGACATTGTAAATGCTATAAGTATTCTAAATTTTATTATTATTATTATTATTATTATTATTATTATTATTATTATTATTATTATTATTATTATTATTATTATTATTATTATTATTATTATTATTATTATTATTATTATTATTATTATTATTATTATTATTATTATTATTATTATTATTATTATTATTTTAGACACTTGTTGATTAACATAAGCGCTTTTTTTCGTAATCTATGTGATTATTATTATTGTAATCTTAATATATTACATTATCTTATTAGAAAGTGTGTGTTCCTAAAACATGCTAGAATGTCAATCATTTGACTTGCAACACGGTATCATTGTTTATTTCATAGAATACCAGACAAAAAAACCTGAGATATTTATTTTACCTTATTTAAAAACATTTATTTATTTAATTGATTACTTTAGTGTTATCATAAAATGAGTCATAATTATTTGTCATATCAGTGGATAATATTAAATTATATAAGAGGTTTTGTTAGGTATAAGAGTCTATTAGAGAATATGGTTTGAAAGTGCAAATTATTATAGCTCAGAGAATGTGCTTAGGATGAAAGGAGAGATTGACTTTGTTCTAGAATATTGATTAAGGAATGATTGGAGTTTCTCTCTTCCCAAATTATATGTTTTATTTAGAATATATTATATTATCAGAGTTAAGATCTTCGTTTATCGTAACTGTATATCTCTGCAGCTAA
The DNA here is from genome assembly GCA_028023455.1 of Epiperipatus broadwayi. NCBI lineage: Eukaryota > Metazoa > Onychophora > Udeonychophora > Euonychophora > Peripatidae > Epiperipatus > Epiperipatus broadwayi. The sequence goes on along the minus strand of JAQFVV010006481.1, from coordinate 782,505 downwards.
TTCTTTTTTATCTAACCACCACTGAGCATAACCCACGTTATAATTTTTATGATTATTTGTAAGAGTATTAACCCAACCTTATTGTTGTTTAAACTATATTTTATCCAGACAATAGAACTTGTTAGAATTTTTATTAGAGACACTTCTATAGGTTAGAAATAGTGTCTCACCTTAGTAATGGAATTAAAAATAAGTAGTTAATAAAGGAGAATCTGGGGTTACAAGGTCCCACAATTGAGTAACAATTTGTAACTGTGTGCCAAATTACAGCTGAATTACAAAGAGATGGAAAAACTTCGTCATCTCCATATGAACATTAAATAAAATTATATAAAAATTGAAAGATAATGAATATAATGATTATGAGAGATACAAAAATAATTATAAGTTTACCCAGAATTACAGAGAAGACTAATCATTCTTCATCATGAATGATTAACAATAAAACTATCAACAGTTATACTTGTGACTGGATATGAAATGAGCCTTCTATAGAACAGTCTAATAATTTAACTACTTGCAAACTTAGGGTAACAATGCAATGCCATAATTTGGATGCACTGATCCAGGTCCTAAAATATGCTGATTATTACCTATGTTCTTGGCATATAGTACCATGAATGTACATAACTGTACTAAATTTCTAATTAATAATCAATAATATGTAGTGTCTCCATCTAAAAGAATATACATTTGTGTCATGAGAGATAATTTGGAGTGGAAACACCAATTTATAACCCTAATTCATATAAGTAATTGGTATGCTCTAAAGAACCAAAGGAGTCAATGACTGTATAGACTATATTACTGTGAACAAAAGATAGCTTATTCTAATTCACAGTAAATAATTCATAGACTTACACTATTATAAGTAAATAGTTTTTTGGGCTAATTTTTTAAAATCCTAGAACACTAAGTTTTCTTGAAACATAGTCATACTCAATATAAATTTATGTAACAGGAGTTGAACGAAATAAAGATAAAAATAATCTAAAACAATTATTAATAACTAATTGATTAACAATAAGTAAAATAATTTTATTCACAGGTATGGAATTTCAATTATGTATTTCATTAAAAATATATAATTTCATAAAAAAATATATTATCCAGTTGATTCTATTCACTAAATTAAATTTTAATTCATGAAGATATTCTGTTAAAATAATTAAGAGCTGGGAAAATAATATTTTTTTTGATTTATCTTATTTGATCTTTGGCTCTCTTTTAGGAAGGAAAAATTAATGAAAATAATATATCCCAAAAATTAAATTTAAATGTAAAAAAAATACATTGTCAAAATAATTTTTCTTCACAATTTGATAACCTTAATAAAAATATTTAAACGTATTAATTCTTGCAAAAAATATTATTTTTACTAGAAATAAAAATATTCTTCTAATACTGATAAAAATACAGAAGTGCACACAAAATACCTTTAAACATTGATTTTATTTTTTGCAGAATCCTTCTCAAATGTAATTTCTAATTTTCCGAGTTTATTTTCCTCTTTTAGACTTCTATGAACATGATTGATTTGGCATTTTTGTGGTGTATTTCCAGATTAAATATGGCAAATTATATCCATTTCTTTTTAATAATTTTTTCAGGTGACATTAACACATAGAATAGATTCATGCACTTAGTTGAGTACAAGACTGCAGATTAAATTAGAAAGTAATACCTTTATCATTTATTCCTGTGAAGGAAGTTTACTTGGATGAAATTGACATCTATGTTTTAGTGCAATTTATACCATAGTTTTCATTGTAGAAACTATTTTATGACCAAATTTATAGAATGCTAAAAGCTTGTTTAAATATTTGCTGCCCTATATAATCACTTAGTTATCACATCTGCATCTTTCTTCATTAGCAGTTAGATTAATACTAGATTGCTCTCCTACACATCTAAATTAGGAATGCCTACTTCTTATCATTTACTTGGATATTCTGACCTATTCCCATTGTGATTTTACTATAGAACAATTTTCACAACAATCCAATCAAAATGACTCTAACATGACATTTTAAAAAAAAAATAGATATTTTTTTACAAATACAACTGTTCAGCCATTTCATGTCTTAAATAGTGACACTGAAAAACAAGGCAGTCTTCTATTAACAAAATAATCCCTTGACATTCCTTTGCAAAAAAGAATACAACATAATCAGTTAATTGCACTGTCTTGAATTTTGTATTGAATAAAGATAAAGTAAAACACATCAACTCTGACTAATTTAAAATAAAATTTACCAAAAATATTAAAACCTTTTTCTTGCTTTTCATTTTAAAAATACTCTTAATTCCATAATTTTATTTATCTTAATATGTTACAATTAAATATTTGTTGACCAAACAGAAAAACTCTTCTTTTTTTTCTCTTGGTACGATAAAATGTTCTGATAAATATAATAAAACTACTGAAAAGAGGAAACAAGATAAATTATTTATTGGATTATTTTTTTCTTCTCATCTATCAACATTTACAACTGCATAGCATTATGTATGTGTTGTACAAAAATACAGAAAACATTGCTTCAGAAAGTTTAATAAATCTATTAAATAACAATTAATTTGTACTGCAAAATTGATGATAATCCCCAAGTGAATATAATTAATAACTAAACTACTATCTATATCCTATACATTTTAGTTGCTTTCTTTAGGAATTTTAATGTTATAATGATTAGTGTAATTATTCATTCATCAAGAAATAATACAATAACAAAAGTAACTTTTAAACTATTGAGAAACTTTAATAAACAAAACATTTATGACAAAAATAAGATGTCCAGTACAAATTAAACAGAATAATAAAGGCAGAACACCAAATACCTGAAATATATATATATATATATATATATATATTTCAGGTATTTGGTGTATATATATATTATTTGTTATATATATATATATATATATATATATATAACAAATAATATAAGTATAATAAAACAATTCACTAGAATAAAATTACAAAATTTTAATATTTAATTTTATATAGGCATTTTTTAAAATTTTGTAGTTTTATTCAAGTGAATTGTTATATATATATATATATATATATAATTCTTCAAAACACAATACAATAATTAATATAGTAAATAATATTGTAAAACAAATATCTACTATAATTTAATAGAAGTATTTTCGACTATCTAAGTAGTCGTTATCAACTATATTCAAATTCAGTTACAAAAAACCATTATAAATGTCTACAAAATCAGTTACATCATACATCAATTTTCCCACAATTATTATTTTTTATATTAGCAGCTTGTCTATTTATCAAATGCTGCTTTCCATCCTTTATTAACATAGATTCTTTAATTTTACTTTTATTATTTCTGTTTGAAGAATTATATATTTGTTTATAATTGGAATACAGACATTGACTACGAATATATATATATATATATATATATATATATATATATATATATATATATATATATATATATATATATATATATATATATATATATATATTGAAGCAGTAAATCTTAGCTTAAGATTGTGCTTCATGTTTCTACCTATTAACCCGTATTCAAATCCCTATTTCCCATCCCGCTCCTTTTGTCGTATATATAATTTTATGTATATGTTTGAAATGCACACCTAAATTTATAATTTAGCTTTCGATATTTATTATTATTGATTCTTTTTATTAATTATTAGTTCTTCTAATTCAAATTATAGGTTGCGGCTCAATATATATATATAGGAGCAAAATACTAACAAAATATTGATTTTTTGTAAATATTTATTATATGTCATTTTTACCTTTTTCTTTTACATTGCTTGTTTTTCTATTAAACTATATATTTTTTATAAAATCCAATATGGAAGATGCAAGTGTTGTTTATTGTCTAAAAATAATTAGGGATTGGAAGCACTATTGTTTTAAATCCAGCACTCTGCTCGACCATTTGGGTCATCATCTGCCGCTACTGTAATATACTGCTGCCCTGAAATGAAGAAAAATCAAAAAAAATATTTAGAAAAGAATAGAAGTTTTCTGCCGTCGGAGAACTTGCATTCCAATTGCCATGCATGGGCTGTATTAATATGGACTCTTAAAATTGAAAGGTAAATTTCCAAGTCGCCACCTAATAGTCAATTTAGTCTAAATAATCTATCCAGATCTCTTCTCATGTATTCTTTAACTTTGCCTTATATATATATATATATATATATATATATATATATATATATATATATATATATATATATATATATATATATATATATATATATATATATATATATATATATATATATATATATATATATACATGTAATTTGCTCTTAAATAATTTATATAAATTGAATTCTCTCTTATATGCTCTTTAATTTTCGTGCGGTCATTTATTTATATGTGTTTATTATTTGATTTATATATCTGTTATTTATATGCCAGTCTAAAACAATCTGACGAGGTGAATTTTGTAAAATATTTTCTGTCGTTTTTAACTAAACCTTCATGAAAAGGTTATTAACGTCCCCTTTAAATATATATATATATATTGCATTATAAATTAATACGTTCACCAAATTGTTTTATGAATCAACATTTTAGGTTCATTTTTAATATAAAAATTGATTTGTTTAACTCTGTAAATCCAGAACTCAAGCTTATTAACGCTTTGAAATCTAATAATATATTATTTATTTAATTCTAAAATAAGATGACTTAATTGTTATATATATATATATATATATATATATATATATATATAACATATTATATATATATATATATATATATATATATAACTGCTAGTTTTTTTATATACTCTTAAAATGTATGTTTAAAATATCAAATACCGTATTTATGTAATCAGTTATTGTAAAATCAACGAAAGTGGGATTGATTTATTTTAAATATCAGAAAAGGGATGGGAGTGAATCTTAATGTTTCTTAAATCAAATCTTAACATATATTTTATTAATTTGAAATATAAATCTTAATGTTTCCCCTTTGCTGAATAAAATCTTCAAGCACATTTTAGTAAATTAAATCGAAATTTATATATATATATATTATAAATGCATGGCGTATTCTAGTAATCAAATAAGGGTCATTATTTTAAAGCTGTAAAATTTATTCAATGTTGTTAGAGACATTTATAATTACTTTGTTTCTGACATTTAACCGATCTTCGTGTTTTTATATATACGTGCTTCTTAATCTGGGGGTTACGACAAATTCGAATCCATAGATTTCTTCTCAAGTCTTGTCCTGAGGATAGTTGAAGCTACCCAGGACCATTTATTTCGTATAAAATGCCTCTGGTGGTGACCCCAAGTCTGGCACATGCTATGCCCATCCATTTCTTCATATAAAAAGGCCTCTGGCGGTGATCCCCTATGTTTGGCACATGCTATGCCCATCCACTTCGTTTTCATCCAGAAGCACGACCTTTTCCTCTTAGTTATTTTCAGGCTATTATGTCAGCACCACAAACTTCTTCGTATAATTATTATTTCTTTTGCTTCATGACCCAGTTTTAATGCACTAATATTAAAATTCTGCTTTGGTTAAAATATATATATATAAATGTCAATTACTTCTATTTTATTGATTAACTTTATTTCAATCATATACAATCTTACCTTTGTAATTTATATATATATATATATATATATATATATATATATATATATAATATTGTATATATATATATATATATATAAAAGTATCTATATGCCTTGGGGAAAATAAAGCGTTTGTCTTACAATTGTTAAAATATTTTGTTATCTAATCAAATGTCATTTTCAAGTATGTTTTAAAATATAATCAAACGTTTTCAAATGTATTTATATCTGTAATGAATCTCAGAACACCCCCCCTAATATATGTTAGTCACCACGTTTCTGAGCCGTAAATCAAAGCGTTAATAGCAATTTTATGTAATTTTTGTAATAATAGATTGGCATTCATACTAGACCCACCAAAGATGTGTGTTTATCTATGATATATTTATTAGCTAATAAATGAGCATATGAAAAATTCTAGCGTGAATGTCACTTATGTTATCATCTACTGTTTGCTCATTCTCACACATACTAATGTACTTATTTTATAAATGTATATACCTATTTTTTTATTATATTAAAATATATTTTATTGTCTAACTTATTGGAGTACTTCGAATTCCTTTTCCTCCACTTCCACATATTATAGCCATGCTTATATATATATATCTTTTAGTTTAGTCATAGTAATAGATGTCTCATTGTCTTCTCAGCTTTGCTAGTTGGCCAGATTAAGATTAATTCTCATGGGCCATCACTATTATGTTATCGATTAGGTGTTTGATTTGGGGCTTAGAGAGTGGGTTCGAATCTAGGCTGGTTCCTGACCTAAATCTTGGACATGACTGTGTGTGAAGTACATTTTGTGAGTTCTAGCTCATGTTAGATGGATAAACATGTTTTGACCGGCACATAGATTTTTTTTCTCGGACTTGGCTGCCCATGTGGGGCTTTGATATAAACACTCACATACCCTGAGTACTGAAGTCTGTTTATATGTATTTTTTTAAAAAAAACTTGTAAGAGATATAGCTTTTCTTTTTTCCATGTTTGATATGTTTAAAATAATGCGTTCAAAGTGTAAAATTCACTGTTTAAAGTTAAAACCCATGTACTACAACCATAGTACAAATGTATTTTTCTTCAATGTCATATATAAATTTTTTTGTTCTTGAGACATATATGAAAAATGTATCAATAATTCATAAATCATTTATCACTCTGTGTCAGCTGGCGCCCTTATAAATAGTTTGCTAACCAGTAGTGAGTCAAATGCAAAATTAATGGAAGTGGAGGGTTCGAACTCAGATAAAAAATATAGAGAGCAATTTTTTTTTTGGCTTAATAATTTGATGTATCAATTTTAAACATGTGCCACTCAAAACATGTTTATCCATCTAACATGAGCTGGAACTCACAAAATGTACTTCAAACCCAGTCAATTCCAAGATTTAGGTCAGGAACCACTCTGGATTCGAACCCACTATCTAAGCCCCAAATCAAACACCTAATGGATAACATAATAATGATGGCCCATGAGAATTAATCTTAATCCGGCCGACTAGCAAAGCTGAGAAGACAATGAGACATCTATTACTATGACTAAACTAATATATATATATATATATATATATATATATATATATATATAATAGTAACTTATATATGTATATATATATATATATATATATATATATATATATATATATATATAAGCATGGCTATAATATGTGGAAGTGGAGGAAAAGGAATTCGAACTACTCCAATAAGTTAGACAATAAAATATATTTTAATATAATGAAAAATTAGTTATATACATTTATAAATTAAGTACATTAGTATGTGCGTGAATGAGGAAGCAGTAGATGATTACATAAGTGTCATTCACACTAGAATTTCTAATATGCTCTTTATTAGCTAATAAATATATTATAGATACACACACATCTTTGGTGGGTCTAGTATGGAATGCCAATCTATAATTACAAAGAATTACATAAAATTGCTATTAACGCTTTGATTTACGGTTGAAAAACGTGGTGACTAACATATATTAGGGGAGCGTTCTGAGATTCATTACAGATATAAATACATTTGAAAACGTTTGATTATATTTGAAAACATACTTGAAAATGACATTTGATTAGATGACAAAATGTTTTAACAATAGTAAGATGAACACTTTATTTTCCCCAAGGCATATAGATACTCTCTCTCTCTCTCTCTCTCTCTCTATATATATATATATATATATATATATATATATATATATATATATATATATATATATATATATATATATATATATATATATATATATATATATATATAAATTACGAAGGTAGGATTGTAAAATAGAAGTAATTGGCATTTATATATATTTTTTAAACAAAGCTGAATTTTAATATTAGAGCATTAAAACTGGGTCATGAAGCAAAAGAAATAATAATTATACGAAGAAGTTTGCGGTGCTGACATAATAGCCTAAAAATAACTAAGAGGAAAAGGTCATGCTTCTGGATGAAAATGAAGTGGATGGGCATAGCATGCGCCAAACTTAGGGGTCACCACCAGAGGCCTTTTTATATGAAGAAATGGATGGGCATAGCGTGTGCCAGACTTGGGGTCACCACCAGAGGCATTTTATATGAAATAAATGGTCCTGGGTAGCTTCAACTATCCTCAGGACAAGACTTGAGATGAAATATGTGGGTTCAAATTTGTTGTAAACCCCAGATTAAGAAGCACATATATATAAAAACATGAAGATCGGTTAAATGTCAGAAACGCAGTAATTATAAATGTCTCTAACAACATTGAATAAATTTTACAGCTTTAAAATAAATGATCCTTATTTGAATACTAGAATACACCATGCAATTATAATATATATATATAAATTTAGATTTCATTTACTGTAATATGCTTAAAGGGGACATTAATAACCTTTTAATGAAGGTTTAGT